>APFE030542502.1:121411-240635 GCA_000404065.3 Pinus taeda | reverse complement strand
CTCCAACCATAAATCAAAGTTTAGTAAACTTTGCCTCTGTGAGAGCCTTTGTAAAGATGTCTGCAACTTGATCATCTGTTGAACAATATTGCACTTCAAGAACATGGGCATGAATGAGCTTTCTGATGAAGTGCATGTGTAGTTCAATGTGTTCGCTACGCTGATGCTGGACTGGATCTTTGCATAGTTGAATGGCACTTTGATTATCACACCAAAGTGTAGTTGGATGCTGCTGCTGAAAGCCAAACTCTAATAGGATCTAACGAAGCCACAAGGCTCCCTTACTAGCTTCTACGGCACCACGATATTCTGCTTCTGCTGAAGAAAGAGAAATGGCACCTTGTTTCTTGCAAGCCCATGTAATAGGTCCTGAACCAAGAGTGAACACATAACCGATAGTAGACTTCCGATGATCAGGGTCACCAGCCCAATCAGAATCAGTGAAACCAACCAATAGAGGAGATGCTTCAGCACTGAAATGAATTCCAAACTGAACTTTACCTCGAACATAACGAAGTAGTCTTTTAGCTGCTTTCCAATGACTTTCACGTGGGGTTTGCATAAACCGAGCAACAAGGCCAACATCAAAGTAAAGGTCAGGACGTGTATGGGTTAGATACAAAAGTTTCCCTACAAGTTGACGGTATAAGGTAGCATCAACTTCTCGGGAAGTACAAGTGACTGAAAGTTTGACTCCAGAGTAAAAGGGAGAAGGAGTTGGCTTACAATATTCCATGTGAAAATGGCGTAGAAGATCACATGCATACTTGGATTGGGAGAGGGAAATACATTCCTTGGATTGCAAGACTTGAAGACCGAGAAAATAATGTAAGTGTCCTAAGTCTGTCATTTCAAACTTCCTTTTAAGGCTGGACTTCACATGGTTGATAAGTTTGGGATCACTACCAGTGAGGATAAGATCATCAACATAAAGAACAAGAATGATAAGAGACTTGCCCACTTTCTTGGTGTAGACAATATTGTCAGAATGACACCTAGGAAAGCCAAATTCTAAAAGAAAGCTATCCATTTTGACATACCAAGCCTGAGGAGCTTGCTTGAGACCATAAAGGGATTCCTTAAGCCAACATACAAGACTGGAGTCTATTTGCATAAACACAATAGGTTGTTCCATATAGATTTCTTCATGCAAATCCCCACGCAAGAAGGCAGATTTAACATCCATCTGATGGACTTCCCATTTGAAAGAGGCAACAAGGGAAAGAACAAGGCGGACAGAGTTCATTTTGGCAATAGGGGAGAAGGTTTCAGTATAGTCAATCCCTTCAACTTGTGAAAATCCCTTAGCAACAAGACGAGTTTTATGTTTATCAACTTTCCCATCTGGTCCATACTTGGTTCTATAAACCCATTTGCATCTAACAAGTTTTCGTCCCTTTCGTAGAGGAACAAGATCCCATGTATCTTTTGCCAATAATGAATGATATTCTTCATTCATAGTTGCGTCCCAATCTGGATGGCCTGAAGCTTATGCAAAGGTGTCAGGATCATAATTTTCTGAGACTTGAGCCAGTAAAGAAGAGGCTCTTTCGAACTGAGAACATGTACGATGCTGATCTGTAGGATCACCGGCAAGATCACTCGCTGCATCCCGAGTAGCACGAACCCATTTTGGAAGTGAAGGAGATAAAGGAGGATCCTGAGAAGGTGGGGGAGGATTGTCATCCTCACTTTCATCATCTGAAGAAGAAATATGTTCAAAAGTAGAAGAGATAGAGAGAGGTGGCACATGCGCTGAACTAGGCTCGTAGGCTGATTTATTTTCCTCCAACTTTACATCTCTTCTAATGACAACATTTTTGGACTTAAATGGAATAAATATATATCCTTTGACATCTTCAGAATATCCAACATAAACACATTTTTCACTGTTAGGTTCTAAAGCTTTATGTTTCTCATCTGGAATATGTGCCCATGCTTCACTTCCAAAAACACGAAAGTGACTCACATCTGGTTTAATTGAGCTCCATAGTTCTTAAGGAGTGATATTCTTTAAAACTTTAGTAGGAGTACGATTTATGATGTAATTTGCACAGTTAATTGCTTCTACCCAATAATTAAGACTAAGTCCTTTAGATTGAAGCATACAATTAGCCATTTACTTTAAGGTGCGATTCTTCCTTTCAGCTACACCATTTTGTTGTGGAGTATATAAAACAGTATGTTGCATTTGAATTCCATTCTCAGTGCAAATGTTGATGAAGTTTTTTTTAACATATTCTCCACCATTATCAGATCTTAGCTTAAGAATTTGACGTCCAGATTGTTTTTCAACAAAGGCCTTCAAGGCCAAAAATTTGTTAAATACTTCACTCACGAGTTTTAAGAAGTATACCCAAGTGTGTCTAGAGAAATCATCAATGAAAGTTAAGAAATACTTGTAGCCAGAGAAGGAAACAACTGAAAGTGGACCACATAAATCACTCTGCACAAGTTGTAGAGGGGCTGAGGCATGCTAAGAGGCATGTTTTTCAAAACTGTCCCATGATGTTTTCCAAGTACACATCCGGAACAAACACCATCTCTACAAGATACCATTGGAAGACCTGTCACCATATTTTCTTTACATAGATTCTAAAGGGAGCGATAGTTTAAGTGACCAAATCGCTCATGCCAAATTTTGCTCACTTCATCATTATGAGCAACAAATACTCAGGGAAGATTTGATGACCCAAAGTTGTGAAACTTATACAACCTTGTAGAATCATCAGTAATGCCAGTAGCTAAAATCTGTCTAGGATCCTTTAGGTCCTTAACTACAACATCGTGAGGTGAAAATTCAACGATTTTACCTTCACCTGGATGAGTTATCTGATATACAGATAGAAGGTTGCAAGATAAGGTTGGAACAAATAATACATCATTAAAGTGACCATTATCTATATGAACAGTTCTAGATAATCATCACCAACATATATATTTTTGGTGTTACAATCATTTAGAGAAGAAAACATGGCTTTATTTTTGGCCATGTGATAAGAAGCTCCAGAATCAATGAGCCACTCATGAGAATGAGAGGAAGAAGATACATTTAGTGCATAGCCAGACTGAGATGTTTGACAACCACATGCAGAAAGTGCCATTCCTGAAGATGAATTTGAAGAGTGCTCCAAATGGATGTTATGCTTCTTCATTTCTCCTTCCAAGGCTTCCATCTTCTTAAAGCATTTAGATTCTAAGTGGCCATCTCGATTACAAAAGTTGCAATGTCTATCAGTATTCTTCCCTTTGTTTTTATTTGCCTTATCATTATGGTGAAATGATTTTTCATTTTGAGGCTGAAATTACTTAGGACCCTTGTTTGGTTAGGGACCATTCTTTTTAGGATACAACTTCTTAGGATTCTTTGAGTTTGGTTGCTGCTGGGCGGTTAACGCTTTCTTAGAAGAGTTTCCAAGATTAAGAAGACCAACGTGTAAGAGTTTTTCTTGTTCTCTTATTAAAGAATCACAAAAAGAATTAAAGGAAGGGGGCTTGTAGTCATGTCCTTGAGAAATGAAGGCTTCTCTTGTAGAATGGAAGGTGGAAACAAACACAAAGTAGGCTAGTCCCAACTTGGTAAGAATGCAATAGATAAGGGCACTATCTTCTTTCTTAACCTTAACACCTTCCAATAGATGTTTAAGGGTCTTGAACTTGGACAAGAAATCTTCAATGCAAGAAAAATTATTGGGGTCCAATGTGAGCAACTCATTTTCAAGTTGATGGGCTCTAAGTTCATTTTTTATTCCAAAAACTTTAGTAAACTGCTCCATTGCTTTATCAGGAGTATCAATTTCTGAAATATGGAATCTAAGATCGGGAGAGATAGACATCCCTATCAACCCACGTGCTTGATCTTGTCTATTCTCCCATTTGGCTTCCTTATCTTCATCTTTCGGTTTGGTTTCTTGGCCTGTGGCTATTCTGTAAATACCTTTACTTCTATGTAAATCCACACTGTAGGACCACCATTGGAAGTAGTTGGTGTTGTCAACAATAACTTGGCATGGACTTTCCATTTTAATAGAAACTAAAGCTATATATGCTAAAACTAAGTGTTGCAATGGAAAGATCTCGAAAAATTAGGCTAGTTAAAAAAAACGGCTTCCGGATGAAGACGTTATGGCTTTTTGAAAAAACGTTGATGAAAGCGCCGACAAAGTGAGAGAATGTGCGGAAATGAAAAAAACGCCCCTTTTTCCAACAAAAAGAAGATTTGAACCCAGGACCTCTACTCTCATAAATTAGCTTTGAACTAAGTGAGCTAAACAAAAAGTTTGAGAGAGAGAGAGAGGGGGGTGGGGGCTTTGTTTTCTTTTGGTCACTGAAGCTTTGGATTGCGTGCTTGCCTGAGAAAGCTCTTTTTCTCCCTACAAAACAAAAACACAGAACCCAACACGGACATATAAAAAAACAAGCCTTACGGCTTAAAGTTATCTTTACCTGGAAACTAAATATTTTCCTCAATGTTTCTGATTTTCTGAGATCACACTAAGACGCAGCGAAAAAGAGCATACGCATCAGAAAAATCCTTCCTTTCTATTTCTGATTTGCCCAGATCGTACAGAGTCGCATGGAAAAGAGCATACGCAGAAATGAAAGGTATATCTGGTAATAAAAAAGAGCTAAATAAACCGAAACTGAAATAAACAGAGAGAAAATAACTATAAACTGCAAATAAACACTGTATACCTCCAGATCTTAAAAATGACGCAGCTAGGGCTACCGGAAACCTTTTCGTGTGAAACGAAAGGGATTCCTCACTGGAACAGATGCTCCTAAAATAACAGAGAAGTCCTCTCGGCTAGAAAGCAGTCAGGAACAACAGATCTAGGAGATGGCAGTCAGATGCAGTTGTACCGGCTTCAGGTTTGGATCACCAATGGACGCAGCCCTCAAATAGCTCTGATACCATGTAGGAATTTATATGGTAAGTTCCTCGGACAGAACACCAAAGGACACCGCTCACAAATAGATCATAGATCAATACACTAGTATTTTTGACATGGTTAAAACTCTCAAAGAGGGAAACAGTCCACGACCTATGCCAACGCAGCCACTTCAGGAAATTTATTAATAAAAGAATGAAAATTTACATAAGCTTCTCTCGTGAACGGTTAACCTCCAAATGACCCTCCATGCGCTTTAAATAGAATTCATGGACCAATCGGGTGTTAAGCCACAGATCAAGTGTCGGTAATACTGAGGAGAGAATGAACCGTCGGATCACTACATATCGTGACCGTCGGATTGTAAGTTACAAATGTACATAGTAAAGAAATAGAATTTACCTAACTCTATACTAGACCAAGTTATACTTAACTATTGCTATGTGTCGGAATATCCTAATAGAGGGCAAGACAATGCTTTACCCTTTCCCACCAAACGACGGTTCTATCACTGGGCTCTGAATGTCCTATCCTTCACCAGTCAATCCCTTCATTGAAACTTAGTGAAAGCCATGTTTGGACATTCTTCCCTCCCCGATTTCGTGGCGAATTACTGCATCCACTTCTCCCAGCTCGTTCTAGGTCTTGCATTGACATTGTAATGAGGGTTTTTGTCGAGATTGTTGGGCCAAAGGGACCAACAGGGTCAGGTTTTTTGTCAGGTATCCCGCAAATTTTTTTATGTCCTTCCCTCCCAATCCATATACCCATTCTTAACTACTAAAAGAAATTATGCCTACAGATGCAGTTGAAAACGCTCAGGATGACGCTACTGGGAGAATCAATTTGACCCAACATTTTCCTTCTGGCCCAGGACCTAGCTAAGCTAAAACGAGATTCATATGTCCGTCCACCCCTCTCCATATAGCTATCCATTCTTTCCCACCCCAGGTTGATAGGGCAATAACCCAAGGATACCGGTAAGCTTCAATTCTATATTTGACAGGGAAAGCCATAATTGTTAACAAGTAATTTTCTACAAGATTCATTATTGTTCCTCTTTTTTTTTCTTTTTTTTTTTTTTTTTTTTTTTTTTTTTTTTTTTTTTTTTTTTTTTTTTTTTTTTTTTCTGAAATCGTCTCAAATTCAAATTGATATTTTCCATAGCAACATAGGGGAAGGCAGGGAGCACATATAAGGTTTTCTAGGAAAAAGTCATACACTGCTCGATATCCTCCAACACTTGGTGCTTGCCAACTCCAAGTGCATGTCCTCCCTTCGCTTCATGCATGCAAGTGCCCCTCCACCTTCCCGCTTTTCCTTTTAATTTTCTCATCCACCTACCCGATATCCCTTCCAAGAAATGTGCCACATGCTTTGCTGCACTGTTTGCCTCCCTGCCCTTCTTGTGTGGGTCTCGGAATGAGAACCCACTTATCTTCCAATTAATGCCCTTCATTATTGCTTGCCTACTTTTGCCTGCTCTTACCATGAGTTGCCCGATTCTCCACCTACACTTGCCAGCTTTCATGCCAACTGTCCAAACTCACTTCCCTCTATTCACCATGCCATCTTGTCAGCTTGCTTTCCTCTTCCGGCTGTGACATCTTGTCAGCCTTTCTCCCGTCTATCCTACATTGCCTATCGCACCCAATTAGGGGATTTATAACTTATCATTATTTTATATATCAGATTTTATTTATTTCCTCATATTTTTTTTTATTATCGCCTAAAAATTCAAAAAATAATTATATTATCATTAATCACTACTTAAAAAAATATAAGATATTTTTCAAACAAAAAAAAAAAAAAAAAAAAAAAAAAAAAAAATCCAAAATATATAAAATTTGATATAAGGTTTCCTCCTAAAACCCATAAGCCTAGTTATTTAAGCCATGATAATTAACAAGACACACAATTGTGAGAGGCTACTCCTCAAATGCATGTTGGAAAATGAAGCTAAATATATGGACTTTCGAAACAACAATTATGAGGGGCTACTACTAAAATGCATGTTAGAAAATGAAGCGGAATATCTGGATTTTCAAAACCACTAATAATACTCGTATCCATCAAGTAACTCACTTTTTGTTTACTCTCTTTTGATATAGTGTTTTGGGCTTTGGGTGCTATATCAATGCTTGGTGGAAGCAGAGAGAATCATGGCATTATTTGGTAGAAGCAGAGAGAATCATAATATTACTCAGAAAAAGTCAAGACGTCAACATTAATTGACGCCTTATCTGCGTGATTGTCAATTTGAAAATAAAAAACTATTTTCAATTTTTCCTTTTAAATTACAATTAAGAACAATAAACAATCAAAATACGGTTCAAATGAGCTGCCTTATTGTTAAACTCCTCTTACAAACCCTAGCATTAAATGAATGAAGTTAGAATGCCCTAGTTCAATTCCTAGTGGCTTCTCATTAGTTTTTGGTGAAAGATGACATTAAATCTGGATTCGCATTAATTTTTGGTGGAATCTGATGCTAAATTTGGCTAGCTAGAAGACAACTTACGTTAGTTTTCAAATAAAGAGAAGCCTTAGACTGAGAAGCACATTGTCTCGAATGTACTTGGTATATCACTGTACATATGCTTGAAATTGAGGAGAACGTTGTATGTAGATTCACAGAGTATTATGTGGTACAAGAATTGTTATATTGTTTGTTCACAGTTGCACAAAACCATTTCCGTTTCTGACAAGAAATGTTTAGTTTTATATGGGAAAAACCCTCAACTTATATGTTTCATCTTCATCCACCCAACAGAGAAAGGATCAAATATTTCTTTCTAATTCTCCCAAAAACAAGACACCAAAAACCAGTGAAATGACAATATAACTCTAGCTTCCACATGCTTCAAACCCCAAGAAGCTATACTACCATTGCCAACCAAATCCCTGCAGAATTGCCGCGTCAAACAAAAAGCCAACTCAGACTAGACTAGGGGATTGTTCTAGATACGAGTAGTGGGTCATCCCGTTTAGAGAGAGACAACCCTCGTAAGAGTTCTTGCTGGCCCACTCAATCATATATTTATATTTTTCTCACTTTAAACTTCAATGGTAGGAGAGTTGTTTGAAAGGAGGATTTTCACCTGATTCTTCGGGGCATATATTTTGTATAATAGGAAATCTAAAGCTCTTTTATTCGGTGCCCTCTGACAAAGCATGGTTTTTATATTTATTTTGAAACCATTAGATATTACATTAGCTTTTCTTTCGTTTCCTCGTTTCCTTTGAACCAGTCAAAAGTGAAGTAATACTTCTGAGAGTTACAGGATCTCAATCTCCCACCAAACGAAAGTTCTATCACCAAGTTGTGAATGTCCTCCCCTTCACCAGTCAATCCCATCATTGAAACTTAGTGAAAGCCAAGTTTGGACATTCTCCCCTCCCCGATTTCGGGGACAATTACTATAGCTACTTCTACTAGCTCGTTCCAGGTCTTGCATCGACGTTGTAATGAGGGTTTGTCTCAAGATCGTTGGGCCGAAGGGACTACCATTGTAAGGACCTGTGATCCTTGGCACGACTGCCCAAAGTACAACTGTGGGTGAAGCGCGCCTTTTAGACGAAGTGCAAACGTTCGGTTGAAGTGCGACGCTGCGGTTGGAGTATTATGCGAGTTCTCTTGGAGGTGCGACAATATAATGCGCATATATGGAGGAGAGAACGAGTATATATACGCATGGAGCGTGGGACAAAACACATGGAGCCGACCCTTGCTTGGATGAAAGGCCGACGGTGCATTCATGGTGAAGTAGGGGCTCGTTTCGCATGGAGGACGAGTCGGTTGGGCAAGCCAACAGGCCTTGCCATGGGTATAAGTTGCAGATCCATTAAGGCATTTCGATCATCAATCGATCACACATACATCTTCGCTACAAGGATTAGAGGCGCAGTCTTGTGCGCAAATACAAGGAGGAAAGGCACAGTTCTACACATGCGCCCATTCTTGGGCGAGTCACGCAAAGGAAGGCATTAACTCGATGTTGGGTGAAGGTGCGGGCAGGTGCACCCGGTGGTTAGGTGAGGCGTGCATGGTAAATGTGTCGTGCTCGATTTGTGAAAAGGCTTGGCGTGGGTATCTTGGTGACTCGGGTGAGCGCCTGCCCATCGTGCAAGTGTGCACGAAGACTTGTTGGAGTGTTGAGATTGTGGAAGGAGGTGTGTCTCGGTTGGAGACGCCCGTGTGTGGCGACTTGGAGATGTGCCCGAGTTGGACAAACGACACGACCATGCGACGAGGTGAACGAAGGATTGGTTAGTCATGTGGCGATCGTGTGGAGGTGCTGATGAGCTGGGCAACTGAGTTTGCCGAAGTTGTCAAATATTGGCTAAGTGTAAATTTGGGGTTTCCCAAGATTTAACTTGCGCATTGTAAAAGTGAAAGATTGTATAATATATTGATATCGGGCAGACTCATATTGCAGGGATTTGCCCCTCCCTTTATACTATTGTGCATTTCTCTTGTATAATGCTGTTGATAATAAATGTGTATGGGTTTTCATTGGTATAAAGGCACATTAATAATACTTGGTAACAAAAATAAAACTAAGTATGGATTGTTAAGACGTAGTCTACAATCATAAGTATTGGTGAAAAGAAAACGGTTGGTAGTGCCGCACCTCGCCTAACACGGTTGAAAGACTACCGTAGGCTTAGGGGCGTGACAATTGGTATCAGAGCAGGCTGATGACTCGGTTAATGAAGAGGTGATAGTGGAAGCATGTACTTGCAGGTGAAGGAAGCTAGTTTCACATACAAGTGGAACAAGGGCCAGTTCATGGTTGCAGGGAACTTGGTGAAGCTGGTGAAGGTTGGAACTAGAGGTCGTAGAGTTGGGCAGGCAGTACTACGTGCTGTTTCACATGATTTGGGCGTTTGCCAAGGATGGCTAGTGGGACTGCATGTGGGCAGGTATACATGGTTTGGGAGTCTGTGGACCAAACGAAGTACGAACCAGGGAAGACGTGCGATAAGGCATGGCAGGTTTGGAAGAATGCGAAGGGAAGCTCTTGCTTACCTTATACAGGTTGAAGCAGATGAAAGAGGAGAATCACCAGATTCGAGAGAAGCTTGCAGTCTTGGAAAAGAATGTTGAAAACGAGCTTCTTCAACTTGGATGGACAATGGAGCAAGACGAAGTTGCAGATTGTACTGACAAGGAAGAGGAAGCCGTGATAGTTGAAGATGTTGTAGACATGACAACGATGGAGGATGAACTTGAGATTGATCAAGTTGGACCAGGATCGTGTAGTTTGCAGACATGGATGGATGAGGACACTCTCATGGAGGAACCTCATGATGATGATGATGAAGTAAGTATTCATACTTGTGTTTCATTTGAGCATTTGGTAGATGGATTGTATGTAGGGAAGGGAAAAGTCAGTTTGCCGATGCTAGGGAGCATCTTACCATGGATGTCTATGATGAGACCTTGTATGGAGAAGCAAGGATTGTTGATTGTTGCAGGACTTGTTGGGGTTCTTTATGACCTTATGGTAGAAGGTACAAAGGCTCGTGACAAGGGAGGAAAATGATAATCGTTGTGGATGAATGGGTCATGCTTTAGTCACATTGGCTAAGTGCCCTGCATGACTCATGGAAAGATTGGAGGGCACACTCTTGGGTGGACTTCTCATGGCCGAGAACAAGAGAAAGTCTTGGTGGAACCTTTAGTGGGGGAGCTATGATGGAGAGACTCATGTGAGGATGATATGGTTGGGTGACCGAGTTCACTAGACCGAAGATCGCAGACTTGGATGAGGATGACTGATTGTTGTGATGGGTCTACCTGGTTAGACTACATGGAAACTTAGTCATGGACATCAGGTTGGAGACATGGAGCATGGCAGTCTTATGCAGGGACATTGTGTGGGAGAACTTGTAGAGATGTCGCTTATGGGCATCCAATGAGGAGTGACAAGGCAGGGATGTTGTGCAGATGGATTTGCTGCTGTGACATGGAGATGTTTTATGTATGACCCGATGGAGAGGTTGTGCACTCTTGTACAACAAGGCCATGGACTTGGATGGAGTTGTGAGCAGACTATGGGGCATTCTTACTACATGGAGAGCTGGGGCATCTTGCAGAGACCTTTGGGCCGAGACTTGCATGCTTGCTCAGATGTTGGTTGGAGATGACTCATGGAGCTCATGATGACATGAGGTTGTTGTGACTTTTGGAGACTTTATATTTGGTGGACTTGGAGGATCTGATGCATTGAGGAGTTGAGGTCAGAGACTTTGATGCAGGATGGGGCGCATACTTTCAAGTACATGTATGGGAATGGATTGAAAGAGTGACTTGATGTAGAGGATCGATATGAGACACTTTGGAGTGATAGAGTTACGATGATGATGATGCCTTGGTGCCAACACTTGGGCATCGGTTGAGTTGAGACTCAACTACTTTTGACACATGGATAGATGAGGCAGGTGTATACTTATTTCTATGGCAGACTTGAGGGGTGGCACATTGCAGATATGATGGAGGTTGCTTCATGGACCTAGATGTGGCACACCAAGAGTTAGAAATTGATGAGGTGGTCTCCATATTGAGGAGGCACACATATGGATGATGTTGGGATAGATGTGGCTGATTTCATGCAGCACATTGATACCAAACATCATGGACAACATGTTGCAGATGAGATGAGGACTACTTCATGGACCTGAGCATGTATTACAATTATATGGATGGATTCTTGATCGAGTTGATGATGTGACAGGATGTTTTGAGAAACAACTGATGGTGGCATGAGGATGTTCACTCTAATGGTTTGAGCGTGACAGTTGGATTAGCTACCCAACTAGTTCAGACATGGGGGCATGCAGTGTGCAGAGATGTGTTAGCATTGTGTTGGAGTATCATGGCAGCAGTTCACATGAGGACGGCACATGATGAGGTCGCTATGATATGTTGCACTGGGCATGTACCTTGAGATGGAGGGGCCAACCTTCCACGATGGTGAGCAACATGTGGAGATTATGACAGGGTGGTCGATGGTCATGGATTGAGATGATTTCTAATGTATGACATACCAATGGGTGTGTAACTTGGTATGGTGATCTTGGTGACAGATGGTTGCCAAGGTGAGACATGGTGGAGATGGTAGTTCTACATATGTTGGAGGAGTTGACATCATGGATGATACAGTTGACCTTGGTCGATGACTACCAGGATGGTATGTTGTCGAGGACGACAACGACTTCAGATGGAGGAGGATGTAAGGACCTGTGGTCCTTAGTACGACCGCCCGAAGTACGACCATGGGTGAAGCACACGTTTTAGACAAAGTGCGAATGTTCGGTTGAAGTGTGAACACTCGGTTGAAGTGCAAAGCTGCGGTTGGAGTATTATGCGAGTTCTCTTGGAGGTGCGACAATATAATGCGCATATATGGAGGAAAGAGCGAGTATATATATGCATGGAGCGTGGGACAAAACACATGGAGCCAACCCTTGCTTTGATGAAAGGGCGACGGTGCATTCATGGTGAAGTAGGGGCTCATTTTGAATGGAGGATGAGTTGGCTGGGCAAGCCAACACGCCCTGCCATGGGTATAAGTTGCAGATGCGTTAAAGCATTTGGATCATCTTTCGATCACACATACATCTTCACTACAAGGAGTAGAGGCACAGTTTTGTGTGCAAATACAAGGAAGAAAGGCACAGTTCTACACATGCGCCCATTCTTGGGCGAGTCACACAAAGGAAGGCATTAAATCAATATTAGGCGAAGGTGCGGGCAGGTGCGCTTGGTGGTTGGGTGAGGCATGCACGGTGAATGTGTGGCACCTGATTTGTGCAAAGGCTTGGCGTGGGTGTCTTGGCGACTCGGGTAAGTGCCTGTCCATTGTGCAAGCGTGCACAAAGACTTGTTGGAGTGTTGAGATTGCGGACAGAGGTGTGTCTCGGTTAGAGGCGCCCGTGTGTGGTGACTTGGAGGTGCGCCCAAGTTGGGAAAACAACACGACCATGCGACGAGGTGAATGAAGGATTGGTTAGTTGTGCGGCGACCGTGCGGAGGTGCTGACGAGCTAGGAAATTGAGTTTGCCGAAGTTCTGAATAATTTGCTAAGTGTAAATTTTGGGTTTCCCAAGATTTAACTTGCACATTGTAAAAGTGAAAGATTATATAATATATTAATATCGGGCAGACTCATATTGCAGGGAGTTACCCCTCCCTTTATACTGTTGTGCATTTCTCTTGTATAATGTTGTTGATAATGAATGTGTATGGGTGTTCATTGATATAAAGGAACATTAATAATACTTGGTAACGAAGATAAAAATAAGTATGGATTGTTAAGGCGTAGTCTACAATCGTAAGTATTGGTGAAAAGAAAATGGTTGGTAGTGCTGCACCTCGCCTAGCACAGTTGAAAGACTATCGTCGGCTTGGGGGCGTGACAACCTGGGTCAGGTTTTGTGTCAGGCCTCCTGCGATTTTTTTTATATCCTTCCCTCCCAATGCATATATCCATTCTTAACTACCAAAAGAAATTATGCCTATAGAGGCAGTTGAAAACACTCGAGATGATGCTACTGGTAGAATCAATTTGACCCAAGATTTTCCTTCTGCCCCAGGACCTAACTAAGCGTAGACGAGATTCAAATGTCCATCCCCCACTCTCTAGATAGCTATCTAGTCTATCCCACACCAGGTTGATAGGCCAATAACCCAAGCATACCAATAAGCTTTAGTTCTATATTCGACAGGGAAAACAATAATTGTTAACTAGTAATCTTCTACATGATGCATTACTGTTCCTCTTTTTATCTGAAATTGTCTTAGATTCCAATTCATATTTTCCATAACAACATAGGGGAAGGCAGGGAGCACATACCAGGTTTTTTAGGCAAAAGTTGAACATTGCTCAATATCCCACAACACTCGGCACTTGGCAACTCCAAGTGCACGTCCTTCCTTCGCTTCGTGCATGCAAGTGCCCTTCCACCTTCCCACCTTTCCCTTTAATTTTCTCATCCACCTACTGGCCCTCCCTTCCAGGAAACCCGCCACATGCTTTGCTACACTGGTTGCCTCCCTTCTCTTTTTGTGACGGTCTCAGGATGAGAACCCACTTACCTTCCAATTAATGCCCTTCATTATTGCCTGCGTACTGCTCCTATCGTGAGTTGCCCGATTCTCCACCTACACTTGCCAACTCTCGTACCAACTATCCAAACTCGCTTCCCTTTGCCCACAATGCCATCTTGCCAGCTTCGCTTTCCTCTTCCCGCCGTGACATCTTGTCAACCTCTCCCCCCTCTATCTTGCATTGCCTAACGCACCCTATTAAGGGATTTGTAAATTATCATTTATTTATATATCAGATTTTATTTATTTCCTAATATTTATTTTTTATTTATCGCCTAAAAATTCAAAAAATAATTATGTTATCACTAATCACTACTTTAAAGAAATATATAATATTTTGCCAAATAGAAAAAGAAATTATCCAAAATATATACAATTTGATATGAGGTTTCCTCCTAAAACCCATAAGCCTGGTTATTTAAGCCATCATAATTAACAAGACACTCAATTGTGAGAGGCTACTCAAATGCATGCTGGAAAATGAAGCTGTATATCTGGACTTTCGAAACAGAGGTTATGAGGGGCTACTACTAAATGCATGTCAGAAAATGAAGCGGAATGTCTGGATTTTCAAAACAGCTAATAATACTCGTATCCATCAAGTAACTCGCTTTTTGTTGACTCTCTTTATTGTTGATATAGTGTTTGGGGCTTTGGCTGCTATATCAATACTTGGTGGAAGCAGAGAGAATCATGGCATTATTTGGTGGAAGCAGAGAGAATCATAATATTACTCAGAAAAGGTAAAGACGTCAACATTAACTGACGTGATTGTCAGTTTGAAAATGAAAACCCATTTTTATTTTCTTTTCTTTTAAATTACAATTAAGAACCATAAACAATCAAAATACGATTTGAATGAGCTGCCTTATTGTTAAACTCCTCTTGCAAACCCCATCATTGAATGCATGAAGTTAGAATCCCCTGGTTCAATTCCTAGTGGATTCTCATTAGTTTTTGGTGGAAGATGACATTAAATCTGGATTTTCATTAATTTTCGGTGGAATATGACGCTAAATTTAGCTAGCTGCAAGACAACTTACGTTAGTTTTCAAATAAACAGAAGCCTTAGACTGTGAAGCACATTGTCTTGAATGTACTTGGTATATCACAGTACATATGCTTGAAATTGAGGAGAACGTTGTATGAAGATTCACAGAGTATTATGTGATACAAGAATTGTTCTACTGTGTGCTCACAGTTGCACAAAACCATTTCCATTTCTGACGAGAAATGTTTAGTTTTATATGGGAAAAACCCTCAACTTATATGTTTCATCTTCATCGACCCAACAGAGAAAGGATGAAATCTTTCTTTCTAATGCTCCCAAAAACAAGACACCAGAAACCAGTGAAATAACCATATAACTCTAGCTTCCACATGATTCAAACCCCAAGAAGCTATACTCCCATTGCCTACTAAATCCCTGTAGAATTGCCGCCTCAAACCGAAAGCCAACTCAGGCTAGACTAGGGGATTGTTCTAGATACGAGTAGTGGGTCATCCCGTCTAGAGAGAGACAACCCTCGTAAGAGTTCTTGCTGGCCCACTCAATCATCTATTTATAGTTTTCTCACTTTGAACTTCAATGGAAGGAGAGTTGTTTGAAAGGACGATATTTGCCTGATTCTTCAGAGCATATAATTGGAAGTCTAAAGCTCTTTTCTTCGGTGCCCTCTGACAAAGCATGGTATTTATATTTATTTTGAAACCATTAGATATTACATTAGCTTTTCTTTCGTTTCCTCGTTTCCTTTGAACCGGGCAAAAGTGAAGTAATACTCGTGAGAGTTACAGGATCTCAATCTCCTATTAGGCAATGAACAAAAGTATCGTTATTTCTGCTACTATAAGATTATCCACAGTATGCGGTGAGCAGATTGAAGAAGAAGATTGGTTCCGCCTACGACAGACCTTAATATCATTTAAAAGTTTGAGCTTGCATGCATAATAATAAGATTCTTGAATTGCACATATCTATTTTTTTTTGGGTAAGCGATTCATTAGAAAACTGTTGTTAACTCGGTGGGAGGGAGAACCGTAGAACAATAATACAATTAGGACAAGTCATCCCAGTTTAACAAGATAGTTGCTAGTCACTATATTTTTATATTATCAAAATCTCTCATCCTAAATCATTTAAAATAAAACCATACTACATAACTCAAAAAATTTCTTACCCATAGCATATACACAATAAAATTGTTAAAAGTAAAAAAAGATGCCATAACCATTACAAAATATGAAAAGTTTGAGATACAAAATCACTGTACTAAGTCAAAATCATTATTACTCTTTCCTATTCATTTTCCGACCTAACAAAGCACTTCAGCTCATTAGAGATCTGAACAAATGAAAACATTCCTTTCTCAACTTCCTACTAATCTAGGAAACTCTGAAGAAATTGTACTCCTGGGTGATTATCAACCCTTCCCGGTGTTAGTAAACAGATACGTTTAACAGTAAGAGTTGTGATTTCATTTGTTGCTGCACCTGGACCATCTTGCCATGAAACCTCGAAAGTGCAAACACATTTGCCATCCTTCCCGTGGGGATACCGGCGAACCTGCGATCAAATAATATACTTTTTTACTAGCACATGGTGAACTACCTTCCTTATACGCTGAGGCAGAAGCACACTAATATCAAAATATTATAGGAAAAAAAAGAAATCAGGCTCTGTTTTTAATTATATATTAATAGTTGTTCATGAACCA
Organism: Pinus taeda; assembly: GCA_000404065.3. Taxonomy (NCBI): domain Eukaryota; kingdom Viridiplantae; phylum Streptophyta; class Pinopsida; order Pinales; family Pinaceae; genus Pinus; species Pinus taeda. The sequence continues at coordinate 223,911 of APFE030542502.1, read as the reverse complement.
GATAAGATCTGAGGCAACGTGATCACTTGACAGAGGTTGAAAGAAATAATATAAGGAAATCAACGTAGCACTCAAGTTCAAAGGATTAAACGCTACATGAAATTGGTTTCATCCAGCTTCACTCAAAGTGATAGATAAAAATAAAAATTCTTTAAGCAGTCATTTTGACCTGTGTGACAATGGCGTCGTAATATCGCAGATCCCCATAGCGTTGGTATGATGCACATATTCGCATCCCCAGTGTCACCATGCAGCACTCATAATCCTGTAATTGCTGGGACAGCGGCCGAAAGTTTCTTGTCACCTCCTGTACTTCTCTTCTGTTATTTAAATCTACCACCTGCACCTCCCCTCTTGGAAGCACACCTGTGTAACGTATGTTAAAGTAGGCAGCCCGCCCTCTGGGCCTTCCATAGTCAAGCAATACGGCATACCATGCACGATCCACTGGAGATTTGTACTCCACTTTTGCAATGGGTTGTCCAGGAGCTCTAGCCATGAGAAAATGTTGATAGTGTTATGAACAAACTGTCTCCAAGGAATCAGAAAACTGTTGTGAGAAAAGATTGTAGTGTATGCTCTTATTATAACCGCGCAACCGGCAGTTTGGAGGGTGCTGCATTTACTGGTAGCATTATTTTTTTATTATTTCACAGTGGTGCAGCTGGCCAATTCGTGGCTGGTCAACATCTGCGAGTATCGGAAATAGAAGCCGAATCCGAATCGGTAACATTAACCACCGAACAAGTACTGCCCTTGTTCCGTCTTGGAATATGTACTGGCTCCTCTGGTCAGTCTCCACCACGAAATGTGTGATTCTCATTGAAATATTCTCGACATTCAGATCTGAGAATATATTGGTAAACCGAAAGGAAAATCTGATGACAACTGTGATCGAAATGTTGGCTGAGCATTTGCTTTGACCATGTTTACCTCATGGTAATTGAGCATTGAGTGGTCAAATTTTATTGCTATTCAAACCTTGCTCGGAGATAAAAAAAAAAAATAAATAAATTATTGCGATTAATTATCAAAATATATTGGTAAACGGAAAGGAAAATCTGATGGCAACTGTGATCGAAATGTTGGCTGAGCATTTGCTTTGACGATGTTTACCTCATGGTCATGGTAATTGAGCATTGAGTGGTCAAATTTTATTGCTATTCAAACCTTGTTCGGAGATTAAAAAAAAAAATTGCTATTAATTATCAAAATAAATAGCAATTCTCTAGTAATTGACAAACTTACAATGTGAAGATTAATTGCATTTCCTCTTTTTTTCCCAAGTCTTAGCAGTTGCAATTCTCTCATATTATTATTCTGTGTTATTTGTATTATGCATTTTTTAGTTACCATTTATATTAACTACTAATTTATTTATGATTTACATTAATTATTTAGTGAAACAAATAATATTTATTATGCATTTTTTTACTTACCATTTATATTAACTACTAATTTATTTATGATTTACATTTATTTAAGTATTGTGATTTTAGCAATAAATGTTATTTTAATGGGTTTAACACTTGTGATTTTATTAATAAATTTTATTTTAATTGATTTAACCGTTGTGATTTTATTAATAAATTTTATTTTAATTGGTATTGTAAAATGGTGTTAAACTAATATATTATGAAATCTGATTTTATTTATAATTGTCTAATTTTATTTATAACCATAAATTATTGGAAGAGGATGTATAGGGAAAAAAACAGATATGTTGGGGTCAATTTGTACTCTTGTTAAGACAAAGACATTGTGGAAAAGTTGTGTATTCTATTCATAAATTTTATTTTAATTGGTATTTTAAAATGGTGTTGAACTAATATATTATGAAATCTAATTTTATTTATATCAGTAAATTATTGGAAAAGGATGTATAGGGAAAAAAGAAAATATGTTGGAGTCAATTTATACTCTTGCTAAGACAAAGACATTAAAAGTGTGTGGAAAAGTTGTCTATTGGAGAAGATGCATGTGTTTGTTGAGACAAGATATTAAATAGTGTGGTGGAAAATGTGTTTGATTAGATAAGATATTAAACAGTGGTGGAAAGGTGTGGGAAAGGCTCAGGGTGGAGCCAGTGCATGTTGGAGACAACGCATGTGCTAGTTGGGATAAGGTATTAGAAAAGTGTGAAAAAAACCCATGGTAGAGCTAGTGCATGTCAGAGACAATGCACGTGACAATGCATGTGCTGTTTGAGAAAAGGCATTAAAAAGGTGCAGAAATGTTCATGGTAGAGCCAATGAATGAAGTTGTTGACACAAGGTATTGCTGGTGTGGGGAGAAGGCATTCAAAAGGTGTGGAGGAAGCACATGGTGGGAGAAAGAATGGAAAAGTCATAGGAGTTGGATTTAGTGCGATAAAAATTTCAGGCTAAATCTTGATTTCGGTAATTTAAATTGCTTTTTTTTACTATAAATATGGATTCAGCATCGAGAAAGTATGGAAAAGTCATAGGAGTTGGATTTAGTGTGATAAAAATTTGAGGATAAATCTTGATTTGGGTAATTTAAACTCGTTTTTTATTGTAAATATGGTTTCAACATCTTGAAAAACTCCTAGGTCACTTCAATTGTGGAGGCTTACCCATAAGATTTGTGATCTCAATAAATTCCTGCCAGGTTAGAGAAATCAGATCGAAAAACCCATCAGAAAAGCTTCCACTAAAGACAACTCGAAAATCATGTGTCTTGACAAAGTATAGAAATTAAGGATCAATAATTAGACTACTACACAACATTTAATATGATAATGCTTTAGATTTTGAGGTAATCAGAGTCTAATCACCTATATATCACATAAACTCATCCAAACATTTAAATTTCTAGCCAGCTAGATATTGTTGGTTAAATTTCTAGCTAGGTAAATATTGTTGGTAAAAGAAAATATTCATAGAGAAAAAGCATGAAAAGAAATTCACGTTTCTGATAAATATTAGTTTTTTAGTAAAAATCCAACAACTAACATTCACCATAATTATTAGTTGTAAATCCTCATATTTTTATCAATATTCCAAAAAAAATCACAAACTAACTATCCACTATTCATTAACATAATTTAAATATCCATTATTTATAAATTTCAATTCATTTTAACAAATAAAAAAAATGACAAGTAATTATTATAAATTAAACACAATATTGAAATTTAAAAAACTATTGTAAACTCATCATAAAAAATCCTGAAAACTTAACTTTGTTTATTCCATTTTTAAAAGGGAATAATGAAAAAATATTATTTATATATTAATTATCACTATATACATTACAAGATAATTATTAAAAATATAAAATTCAAAAAAATACTTTAAATTTAAAAATATTTATTATATATTATAAAAAAAATAAAATTATAAAAATAGTATTTAAATAAATTAAAATTCTGAATATTTTATTAGCATTATTATATATTAAAATTAAACTTATGTTTTATAATTTTAATTTATATTATTATTTTATACTTACAAATAATTACAAATAATCACATAAATTATCAAATATTTACTGCAATATCATTATAGATCTTTTTATTCACACATTGTTCATCAACTATGTGGACATACCGGTGAACCTGCCATTCTTTTTACTGGCAGATGATGAACTATCTTCCTAATATGCTGAGGCTGAAGCACACTAATATCAAACCATTTCAGGGAAAAGAAAATAAGTAACCCCGGTGGGTAGTCCCGATGACCTGGGCGCACATCCCAAGGGTAAGAGATTGTGTACTGTATCCTCTTACTATCACTGCGCAAAAGAAGTTTGGGAGGTGCTGCATTTAATGTGTAGCATTATTTTACAGTGGCACCGCCTAATTTGTGGCTGGTGAACACCTGAGAGTTCTGTTAACAGAAGCGGAATCGGTAACATTAACCCACCAAACATTGACTGCCCTTGTTCCGTCTTTGAGTAGGAACTGGCTTCCCTTGCCAGCCTCTACCACCAACTGTGTCCGGAGCTGCTGCCTCTGCTTCAAATATTCCAGACTTCTAGGTCAGAGAATTTAAGGGAAAAGGAAAATCTGGTCACAGTTAAAAGTTATCAGATGTTGGCTGAGCGTTTGCGATGAGGTTGTTAACCCAGACAAATTTAAAGTTGGATGGTTAAAGCATTCTTTCAATGCACTACAATACAATGATGTGTTGTTAATCATAGGTTTTCGTGGTGAAATCACTGAGTCCACTTTTCAAATTTTTATTGAGTATATATTGTGTTTTGATCTTTTATTCAAAAAGTAGACTCTTTAAGAAATCTAGACTCTGGTTAAATTATAAAATCTAAGATTGGGTATATTTGATTCGTAAACTCTTGTAAACCTGGTTTCAAAATAAATACCAATAGCTATGATAATAAATAGCAATGTTTTGCATTTTCTCGTTATTCTTTGCGGTTCCAAATCATTTTTTTTTGGGTTATATCTCTTAAAGATTCTGTAAAACATTAATTTTATATTAATTATTAATATAATGAAAATTTACATTAAATATTTCATAACTGAAATAAATATTTATAACTTTTTAATTTATTAATTGTGGTTTTATTAATATATTTTATTTTGATTAATATTGTAAAGTGATGTCGAACTAATCTTATTAGGGAACATGATCTCATTTATACTAGTAAGTCATTTAGTAGTGACTAAGTCATTTAAATACAAAGTCTAGAAAAAATGGATATGTGTTGGGACAACATATGTTTCTATTAAGAAAAGGCATTAAAGAGATATGTCAAAAACTAGTGTTGCGGACAACGCACATGTCTGCTGACACAATGCATTAAAAAGTGTGGAAAAAGTTCATGTGGAAGCCAATGTATGTAGATGTTGGGATAGCGCATCATTAGTATTGGGGTAAGATATTGAAAAGGTGTGAAAGAATTATTTGTTAGGAGAAGTTATAAAAAGCAAGTCTTTTGACAAAGTGTAAAAATTAGTGATCAATATTCGAGTTGCCACTTAACATTGAGTGTTGTGGTGTGTGAGATTTTAAAGTAATGAAAATCTAATGACTTATATATAACATACAACTCATTCCAATATTAATATTGTTCAACAAAATAGATATTGTTGGGAGTGGAAAATATGCATATTAGAAAAATGTATAAAAAGACCTCATATTTATATCCATCCACATTAACTCAAATAAAATTCACTATCTATTATTTATCAATTTAATTATATTTAAATTTTAAGAAAATATTACAAACTCATCGTTAAAAAAAATACACTTAAAAACTTATAAGTTTAAAAGAATGTTTATTGACTGATAAAACAAATTTATATAATAATTTTCATTATATGCCTATATATTATATAATAATATATATATAATATATATATATATATATATATATAATATAATATATATATTATACAAATTAAATTATTTATTATCTGTGTATTTATGAAAAATTATTGTTTTATACTTATAAAAAAAATACATATATAATCAAATATTTATTGTTATTTTTCCTAGTGGGGTAGAATATATTACAAAAACATTCTCTATTAACACACATGGTCCTCAAAAGGTTTCTAGTTTGAAACTCAGTGGGAGAAAATATAGTGATGTTAAAGGTTAGTGTCGCCTAGGGCGGGTGCGATTCCTAGGTGATTTTGACAGCTGAGATGCCCCTAGATTGTGGCTACTAAAGCCATGGGTTACGCACGTGAGTCGTCTCAGAGCTCACGTTACGTAATGGTTAAGAGTGTGTTTCCTCCAAAGATATAGCTAGTTTAAGACCAGAGGAAAGTAGAGTATGAATGCCTTTGTAGACTTTAACAGTCAATTACCTACTTGGAGGTGGGTCTCTTGTCCTGTAAACTATAACATACCCCTTCGAATACACCTCAATTTTATTTTATTTTTCCTTTTATTACGCAATTACCATTGATATATCATATGCGTATATTTTTACCAAATTCTCAAGCAATTCTCTTATCAAGATATAACGATCTTTAATTATTATTTCCTTAAGTCATTTATGATCTCCTATCATTAGAATGGACTCCCTAATATTATAAAATTAATTATTTAAGATCCTTATTACTATACTTTTGATACTTACAACCAACACCTTACGAGTTAAATGCATCAACTTGTTAGAATATTAATCACAACAATGCTCATCATTGTTCAGATGAAATTGTTGTCATTGATGGCAAAGTAGCAATAACATGTAAAAGTAGAAGAAAGGAAATGAGCAACAAAGGAGCAAGAGAAAGCATGTATTGTTGTGATCAGGGAAAATAAGCAGTGAAAGAGCAACCAAAGATGAGATCGAAATGGCGCAGAAGGGCAAAGAAATAGGAAAAGATGAGGTGATGGTAAAGGAGTAGCAACAAGGAAAAGGAATAGGTTGTTATAGCTTCAAATAAACAAGATATGTTTGGTATGCTTTATGTCAACCAAAAAAAGGAGAAACAAATACCTTGGTGGCTTCACAATTATGTATAAGGCTCATTTAAAGACTGATTTGTTTGAGAAAATTGTTGTGATGCAAGGCAAGACTCCATGACAATAAAGGCAAGGTTGCTAAGACAGTGACATGAAGATGTTGAGATGCACGTCCAAGGCAAAGGAAAATATGTTGTGGAGATTTTTTGTGATGCATTAATGGAAAATGTTGTTATTGATAATGAGAAATGAATACTCAATTATATAGCCATATTTTATTCCGAAAATGTTACATGATGTTGGCATTATGTTGAGTAGTTTAATCATTACATGTGGATGCAAATAATATTGGATGGACACTTTATTTTTGTGTTCCAATATTTAAATAATGAAGAGTTTAGAAAAAAATGAATGGAAGGCAAATACTCAAGCCTATTCACTTCATATTCCTATGTTGGATACAAACAACCGACAAATTATATCTATCAAATATGTGATTTTCAAATGAAGGAGAAGTTAGAGAGTTGGAGAATATGTGAGAGATGATTGAGGTGTTATGCCTTAGTTTCATGCCACTTATGAAGCTTATGTAAAGAAAAATTGAAGATAAGATAAGGAAGAAATGAAGATAGACAAAATGAAAAATTTATGACTAGTTGAACCAACACATTGTTTTTTCTTATTTGCATCATGGGATAGTAGTCTCCTTTCAAGTAGTGGTTTGATAAGTATTTGGCTGGAACATGTTGAGGTAGGATCCTCCCGTGGGTTGTGGCCTACATAAAAAATATGGGAGTTGGAGCTTCCTTATATTTTGCAGCCTGCAAAAAATTAAGGTAGCAACCTCCTGTAGGTTTCTAGGTTTTAACCTTGTTGAGAAATTACCTGCGTACGAATTCTAAAAAGAAAAAAATAAATATTAGCGAGAGAATAAAATATAAAATAGATATACACAAATATTTTCCACTAGATCACAAAACTAGGACTACCATATTGATTTTTCATTATATTCCTTTCAATATTACAATAAATATATATACATGTCGAAGCATCCATAAAACCTAATCCATTAACATTAGAACATAATTGTAGTTCCCTTGACTAAATGTACAAAATACTATGGGCAGAAAACCATCATGGCTAAAACCATGTGCAAAATCCATGCACAAAACCGTAGGTAGGTTCAACCACTTAATAGAGGGTCCAAAACAAGTTTACCGGGGTGCTACCCCAGACCGAGTGTAGTGGGTTTGTCACCCCCCTACAAACCCCCTGACAGGGGTTTTTTCCACTTCCCGTGTGATCCCCTACTGTGCTTGGTGCAACAAAGGGAGCACTATCAACCCGCCTGCTTTGTGCCTAGGGCTAGTCATGGAAAGAATATAACATACACCCAACAAGGTTGGAGCTGACAAAAAATCAAATGTAATAATGGAGTAGGAGATTCCATTTGTATCACGACAATAAAAAAATTGTTGTTTCCCCATTTATGGGTTCCCACCTTTATCTCGTGTCAATATGTCTTGTTTTTATTTGTTGATGTCATGTTTTGGTCTGCTTATTAATTGTTGCTCACATATTCAATCTGTTGGTCATTGTTTGTTAAGTTACTTATTTAATGCTTCATTTGAGGGGATTAAAGAAAATAATTTTAATGTCCATGAATGGAGAAAACTTATTCACCGCGCCTCAATAGAGTTAAGTTTTCATCAATTGGTATCAAAGTCAGTTCCTTCTATGTAATCCTAATAGCTTGAAGGTAGGCTTGGTCAAGTCATAGGCTATCATAGTGTAGCTGTGTTGAGTGAAACAAACTTTCATTAATGGAGAGATAAGGTTAAAACATAATTGGTAGCTTATGGACGTGGTGTATGGAAGCTTATATGTGATGGTTACTCCAAAGATTCTCCCTCTATGCAAGAAAAACAATGGAATTCTAAGGAAAAATGTGTTATGTATAACAATATTCATAGTAAGCATTGAATTAGCAATATTTAATTAATATTATTTACAAATTTTTATTTTATTTCTGTGTATTTATGAATAATCGTTGTTTTATATTTATAGAAAAATACATATATAATCAAATATTTATTGTTATTTTTCATAGTGGGGTAGAATATATTACGAAAACATTCTCTATTAATGCATGTGGTCATGGAAATGTTTCTATTTTGAAATTCAGAGGGAGAAAATCTAGTGATGTTAAAGGTTAGTGTGGCCTAGGGTGGGTGGGATTCCTAGGCGATTTTGATAGCTTAGATGCCCTTATATTGTGGCTACTAAACCCATAGGTTATGCACGTGAGTCGCCTCAAAATTCACATTACCTAATGGTTAGGAGTATATGTTTCCTCCTAAGATGTAGCTATTTTAAGATCAGAGGAAAGTAGAGTATGAATGCCTTTGTAGACTTTAACAGTCAATTACCTGCTTGGAGGTGGGTCTCTTGTCCTGTAAATTATAACATACCCCTTCGTTTACACCTCAATTTTATTTTATTTTCCTTTTATTACACAATTACCATTGATATATCATATGTGTATATTTTTACCAAATTCTTAAGCAATTCTTTTATGAAGATATAAGGATCTTTAATTATGATTTCCTTAAGTCATTTTTGATATCATATTATTAGAATGGACTCTCTAGTATTATAAATTTAATTATTTAAGATCCTTATTACTATACCTTTGATACTTACAACCCACATCTTATGAGTTAAATCCATCAACTTATTAGAATATTAATCACAACAACAAAGGCAAGGTTGGTAAGACAGTGACATGAAGATGTTGAGATGCACGTCCAATGCAAAGGAAAAGATGTTGTAGATATTTTTTTGTGATGCATTAATGAAAAATGTTGTTATTGATAATGAGAAATGAATGCTAAATTATATAGTCACATTTTATTCCTAAAATGTTACATGATGTTGGCATTATCTTTAGAAATTTATCATTACATGTGGATGCAAATAATATTGGGTGGAAACTTTACTTTTGTGTTCTAATATTCAAATAATGAAGAGTTTAGAAACAAATGAGTGGAAGGCAAAGATTCAAGCCTATTCGCTTCATATTCTTATGTTGGATACAAACAACCAACAAATTATATCTATAAAATATGTGATTTTCGAATGAAGGAGATGTTAGAGAGTTGGAGAATATGTGAGAGCTGATTGAGGTGTTATGCCTTAGTTGCATGCCACAAATGAAGCTTATGTAAAGAAAATTTGAAGGTAAGAAGAGGAAGAAATGAAGATAGACAAAATGAAAAATTTATGACTAGTTAAACCAACACATTGTTTTTTCTTATTTGCATCATGGGACTGTAGTCTCCTTTCAAGTAGTCGTTTGATAAAAATCAGGTTGGATCTTGTTGAGTTAGGATCCTCCTGTGGGTTGTGGCCTACATCAAAAATATGGTAGTTGGAGCTTCCTTATATTTTGCAGTCTGCAAAAAAATTAAGGTAGGTTTGTAGGTTTTAACCTTGTTGAGAAATTACCTTCATACGAGTTCTAAAAAACAAAAAAAAACAATGGTGAGAGAATAAAACATAAAATAGATATACACAAATATTTTCCACTAGATCTCAAAACGAGCACTGCTAGATTGATTTTTCATTTTATTCTTTTCAATATTACAATACATATATATATACATCTCGAAGCATCCATAAAACCGAATCCATTAACATTAGAACATAATTGTAGTTCCCTTGACTAAATATACAAAATACTATGGGTAGAAAACCATCATGGCTAAAACCATGTGAAAAATCCATGCACAAAACCGTAGGTAGGTTCAGCCACTTAATATAGGGTCCAAAACAAATTTCTTGGAGTGCTACCCTAGACCCTATGTAGGGGGTTTATCGCCCCCTACAAACCCCATGACAAGTTTTTTTTTCCACTTCCCGTTTGATCCCCTACTATGCTTGGGGCAACAAAGGGGGCACTATCCACTCGCTCGCTTCGTGCCTAGGCCTAGTCATGGAAAGAATATAACACACACCCAACAAGGTTGGAGCCTACAAAAAATCAGATGTAATAATGGAGTAGGAGATTTCATTTGCATCAGGACAACAAAAAATTGCGGTTTCCCAATTTATGTGTTCCCACTTTTATCTCATGTCAATATGTCTTGTTATTATTTGTTGATGTCATGTTTTGGTTTGCTTATTACTTGTTGCTCACATATTCAATCTGATGGTCATTGTTTGTTAGGTTACTCATTTAATGCTTCATTTAAGGGGATTAAAGAAAATAATTTTAATGTCCATGAATGGAGAAAACTGATTTACCCCCGCTCAATAGAGTTAAGTTTTCATCAATTGGTATCAAAGTTAGTTCCTTCTATGTAATCCTAACAGATTGAAGATAGGTTTGGTCATGTCATAGGCTATCAAAGTGTAGCTGCGTTGAGTGAAACAAACATTCATTAATGGAGAGATAAGGTTAAAACATAATTTATAGCTTATGGACCTGGTGTATGGAAGCTTATATGTGATGGTTACTCCAAAGACTCTCCCTATATGCAAGAACAACAATGGAATGCTAAGGACAAATGTGTATGTATAACAATATTCATAATAAATATCTTGAAAAAATAATAGACTTAAATTATAGAAAAGAAATCTGGGATAGATTGTAGCTCTTGCATGAAGGAGACACTAGTAGCTGTGATGGAAGGAGGAAGAAGAGAAATTACTGCCAAAATGAAATGGTTCAGTCAAATGAGGTCTTTGCTAGTGTGGATGGACCTTATTTCCGTGAAGAAAAGACAAAAGTAGAACAAGATAGGATTCACATAGCCTAGACTGAAATAGAAAAAATTGAAGAATGAAAACAAAGGATTGAAGAAATTGGTGTAAGTATATGATGAGAGAGAACATGGGCATAAGGAAGAAATTGTTGGCTTGAAGGCACATCTTGAAGAAGCAAGGAGATTAGGATAGGTTATGAAAAGTCAATTGAAGGAGAAAGAGGTACATGGTAATAGGTTAGAAGCTAAAGTTGTCTTAGCAAAAAATGGATTACATGAAAAGAGAATATTACTTAAAGAGTTAAAATATGAGAAGGTTTCCAAGAAGAATTAAGAAGAGAAGAACAATAAGTCAAAGGAAGTCCTAAATTAACATAGAACAACTTCAAAGTTAAATCTAAAATAAGCCAGTAGCATCATGATTAAAAACAAAGGGAAACATCAAAATAAAAATTAAATAAGTAAAAGAAAATGATTTTTGCAAATAGGTCATTTCCTCCTAAGGATAAGTTGAGCAAATTTGGGGGATCTCATGAGAGATTATTTTCTCCTACGAAAGATATCAAATCTTTTTATTTCCATGGACATAGACATGTAGCAGCAGATTATAAGAAAAAGAAAGTCAAGACCTATCGACAATAGATGCAACAAACAAGAAGGCTCCCTCAATTGTGCAAACATAGAATCCAATCATACACTAGGTACAACAATAATTTCTATGGATATTTCTATTTGTGAAATGAATTTGGACATAAAGTTTTTGAATGAATTATTCTTCATGGAAGAGAACAATAAGGCACACAATTTATGCCATATATTTGTCAAATAAGGTATTATTTATGTAGCAACCTTAGACAAAAAGACAAAGACTGCAAACTTCCAAACACATCAAAGAACTCTATACAAATGATGAAAGCCAATCAAATGAAACCAAAATCTAAATTTAAAAGAAATACAGACAATAGAAGGAAGCCTACTAAAGTACGAAATAGAAAGCAACATGAAAATTCAATGACAAAATGAAGTCAACATTACCTCAAGGGAGGTACTCAAGAGAGAAAAATAAAAAATTAAGCCAGTGTTACAAGAGACACAACATTTCAGGTGTAGAGGAACCCCAAGATTGTTTTGAAAGAAATAAAAGATATAATATGGCTAATACTACTCATGAAATATGTTAAATGAATCTTGTTGTATTGGATGTGCCAATCCTAATTTCATATATTTCAACTATGCGAGATAACACATACATCTTAAGGCATTTAATAAGGGTGTAGAGGATATTATCCATGGTCATATTGAAATCCACAAGAGGAGCAACATTTCAGACAACAATATATCTGCATGGTAACACCTAAATAAGAGTATATGTGCTACTGGTACTATTGACATGGATCTCATTACAACAAGAGTCTATTTAGAAGTCAATAAGATTAATTTTAAAAAGAAAAAAAAAATTAGAAGGTTGCAAGCTGGAGGACCATCTATTTGAATATCAAGGCTTTTAGTAGGGATCTGATGATTTCCACCTTCGCAATATTCACAATGTTTCTGAAGAGAATATAAAAAATTCTCAAAATGTGAAAATGTTATACTCCCTTTAACTTAGAAAAGTGTTAAGAATAGAGAAATATTGACAATGTTTGCATATGGTTTGGAATATTATGAAGGCACCTACATAATACATTTCTATAAAAGGTATGTTGAGTATGAAACAACTACATGAACAACATTGGTGCACAACAAAACAATGCATCAATACAAATGCACCCATCAAGAATCTACAAATCATATTGCAGTATTACAGAAAAAAATTCGGTGTAAAAGGAATTCAAACATCGTCAAAAGATGTAGAGATTGGAAAGTAAATTTAGGGATGTCCCACAGGAAGTGTTGATGGCATTTAGCAAGAACATGAACAATTTATAGCATACTGAGTAGCTATAGTGGCATTAACAAGAATTTCAACAAATGAATTGAGAGAGACTTCGATGGAACTCTCAACGCTATTTCCAAAATCTAAAATGAAAAATGGGTAAAGAAATGATAGAATACATGGATATGAGGTGGAAATAAAACACGAGAATAATATACATTAACATAGAAAATTGAATGATTTATAATTCATTAATATAGTAGAAAGATATGTTATTGATAGAATGGACAAAGGACTAGATGAGATGGGTGTTACATTTGCCTGACAGGACAATAAATGTTGTTACAACTTAAACATCAGAAGTCAACCAAATTAGTTATCAAAACTGCATTATGAGATGAATGAGCACTAGAAGGTGCAGGATATTGCATGACAATTTCTAGATATGTGTGCTAAGTATTCTATAATTAAACCATTGTATGCTAGAACAAGATTACTGCAACAAGATTCATGGAATGACAATTTGGTTAATATATTGATCATATGGGTCAATCTTTATATATTGTGATAGGAATTAATATATTGTAGCCTTGATATTACATGGTGTTCTATCTATTGAATGTTGTGAATAAATTCCATGAATTGAATGAATTTGATTTACAATGGTGAAATCGCTATAAATCAAAAGCTTGATATTTCAACCACCATGTTCTAGGTGTGGATATCGGGGGGGACACCATGGAGATTGGGCATATATCTTTACATTATATTACAGATCATTTTTTTATGAGGCATGCCTGGTCTTGGATTTCACATTTTTGGAAAGAACATTCTTTGATTATCTTAGTCAATGGATGCATTTAAACTCTTGTAAAGGATAATTTGACCAGCCATTATTATATGAGCTAGGATGGAGTAAATTGCTGATTATACATTGCATTAGCAAAATATGGAGTATATTATGTGGCATTACATGTCAAATGGATATAGTCTTGCAACAATGATCCTTCCACCAATCATGTGGGTCTACAAAATCCAATGTCAATTTGGTGGAGAACACCATCACACAAGTTTATATTAGTAGTATTTTCTAAATAATTGTATTATTTCTAGATAATTTAATGTGTACAATATAGTATTGATATGCAAGAAGTGTTATATATTGCACATTTGGTCATTCGTGTGTTAGTCGCAGCAGTGTGGTGAACCCGACATGAAACAAACACTGCTTGTAATTCAATGTTGTCAATATATTATAATGTTTCGGCTCTAAAAAATATGGCACTGCATAGGGTAGTATTATGGAGTTGCATTGTGGAATTGAGTTAGGTGGCATATAGCATTGCATTGTTGCATTACGTTCAATAAAAATTTTCATGCTTCATATGGACCACTATGTAATGGTGCATAACAAGAATGTTGTATAATGTTGGATAAAGGTAACCATGTGTATGGTTTAGGGGATTTTTCCTTAACACAAAAAATCATCTCATGGATAGGTAGATCGAAGAATGCATAATTTGGAAAACCAAACGAATAATTTAATACCACATGTTGTTGGAATATATATGCAAATGGAGGCCTTGAAATTATTCTTGTATCATCAACAATAATGTCCAAGAAAGCTTAAGCACTGGCCATGTCATATTTCCCTAAGGGAGAATTTCCCCTGCACTTAGATGGATAGAGAACCAAAGCCATTTTTGCAATCGATGCTTCTTCTCATACAAAGGGCGTATAATACTCCTGGACATATGTATAGTCCGACCTACTGGATGGAGTTGATATTAGTTTATGCTTGAATGATTTCTACAAAAAAATTGTAGTTGAAATTACCAACTTTAATGATAGGGAGATTGAATTTGATATGATTGGAATTGATGCATCCCTTGCAAATGCCTTTTGACACATTCTATTGCAAACATGAGAATGTTGGTTTCTCTATCTTGGAAAATCTCATAATTCAATGGAGGACGCACATAAGGAGGATTTGGATGTTGTCATGGTCATGGAACAAAATACAGTTGTTAGGTCTTATAAATGTTCATATTAAAGTATTGGCAGGCATTGATAGCTTCATATGTTGGAAGGAAGGTCATTAATGTGGGGCAGATAATCGGATTTGGTGTTATATATTGACAAATATTCGACAGCTTACAGAATCATATCACTCCCACTTGCTCCAGAGAGATGGAATGAAATATTATTGAATTTTTAGCTTTGGAAGCTCTAATTATGTTAAAATAATAATTATAATTATTCTTTTTTCGTGTTGCATATTGACTATTACAGGTATAATTAATTTTTTTTCGAATCCAGTAACATCTTTGATATCTCGATGCTTTGTATAGCTTATTTGTGTGTTGGTTCTCTCTAGACACAAATGAATTCACTATGGATGTGAACTTGTCCATCTTATGAATGAGGAGTATATTTGTAATGTTTGACTACATCGCTAAGTGTAGCATTGATATATTTTTTTTGTTGTATTGAATTGTGTGCCATAATAAAGTATGTTCACCTATTGGTATTGAAAATCAATTAACATAGTCATGTCAAATATTATAATGAAGATATTTTAACATAGTCGATGGGACCAAATACCTAAGGGAAGTCACATAAGGAACCATTTCATTAAGAGCAATGTTATTTATCATTTGAGTCTACCAACCATGATAGTAACATTGAAATTGATAGATTTGGATTGGCTATCCAATACTCATTATCAATCATCCTCAAATGAAATACTTAGTTTAGTTGTTGCTCTTTCTCAAAGAATGTTCGATGGAGTCTCATTCTCGAGTGTCCACACTTAATTCAGAATCCAATACAGATGGATGAATGAGCCCCAATTTCAGACTTAAATCTCAATTCGCAACAACATTGTCCTTTAAAGTATTTACAGAGCTTGTTTACAACTACTCATCAACAAAGCATATAATTTTTTTCTTTGAAAAGGAGTGGCTTGACTTAATTCCACTCAAGAGTTAGAGGTTACAAGGAGGATGATTTAGGAAATAGAGATAAGTTTGTTCAAGTTTCCAATAAAATAAAACAAGGCCCAAATTCATAAGCAATATAAGGTTTTGAGCGATGCTAGAAATGACATGCAGCAAGCCTGATTTACAATAAAAGAGGTGATTGTGGGTCACATTAAAACTCAGTCACTGACTCAGTATCCAAATCTTGGGCTTGAATATTTCATTTGGAATCTATCTTATATAGAGAATCGGTACTAGTGTGTTTTCTTAAGCACTTCAGAACTTTTCAAGTGGAGGGCTATGCTAATTTTTAAGTGTAAGAACTTTGAAAAAATGGGATTCTAGCACATTTAGAATTTGGAAGAATTGGTGACAGTGACTTATAGTATCATGGATTTGGTAGTGGATTTCATGATGAATTTGATTTTTATTTAAACACCTCAATACTAAAGGATTGTTGATGTCCATGAAAGAAATAAATCTAAAACAAATACGTCTTGTTGAAATTATGACTAATGTGTTTTCCTTGATGGAAACCTACATGTAGTAGGATACATATGACTTGTCCTTGATGGCAACCTACTTGATAAAAGATGTCAACATAATAGTAGCAGGATGAGTACAAATGTGACAGAGACTTTAGACAAAGGCATAGTAGTCCAGAGACAAAATAATGATGAAGGTGATGTTTTGAGAAGTACATGCGCATTCTATGATGAAAAGATGTGTACATATGAGGGTATGGAGAAGAAAAGGTGTGTGTAATTTCTGCACCATGGCATCATAAATACCAGAAATATTTACCATGGTATTTCCCCATAGTAATGAGCGGAGCAACAAATATTTGGTCTTGTCCAATAATACCATCGACATTACTAAGGATTTGAACTGGGTTATGAGATAAGGCCTAAGCTATATAAGGAGATGAAGATCAAATTGTTTTGTGTTCATGTGATGGGTTATTGATGAGTGTTTGATTTGAAATAAGTGTGCACCTCAGAATATCATGATGGATGAGATCCAATATATATGAAATGAATATGTGTTAAATAATTTTCTTATGGGTTTATTTGATCTATGATGATAATGTTTTGATGTGTGATTGTTATATGTATGTTAATATGTGGGTATGTCTGAAGTTATGTTGTGCAACAAAGGTTTGTGTTAGTAATACACATCTGTATGCAGATTTGTTTCTAGAAAGGTACATACATACGTGGATTTTCTTTTGGGTAGTGACATGTCAATTCTATGGTTTGGACATATTTGTACGCATGTATACTTCCTGATAAGCGCGTAACGACAGTGATTTGTAAGTAGCGCTTACATATGCTATGGTTTTGTTGAATATGATGTTTGATCAATCTATTTAGTCTTGTTGTGTTTGTTTCTCTTTGTCAATGAAGTATTTAATAGTGATGGTTGAGGTTGAATTAGTTGTGGAATGATTTGTTGAATAGTAATAATGTTGCTATCTATATGTGGTTCAGAGATTCGTGCTTGATTCTGTAAGTGGTTCAGTGAGTATTTCAATATGATAATGATTCATATTTTGGATTCAATGTTTTTAGATTTGTAAGCATGAATTCTTCATGGAAAGAATGTATATACGTGAATATGCTTGAGAACAATAGTCTATATATTCTGATATATGGTTGATCAGGGTTTCAGTGATAGAATCTAGCTTATGTGATAAACAATATGTGGATTGGTATTCTGGTGAATGGATCAGTGATCTAACTTCTTTGATTATTGAAATTGATTTGGGTCTCAGTTACTATAGTGATTAAGTGATTTGATATGATGACTAGTGTCAAGCAGTAAAAAAGGTCTTTTTCACCTCTATTTAACCTACATTAATTGTCAATCTAGGAATGATTGTTATCTCAAAGAGTGTACTCAGTTTGAGGAAATCATTTAGGTAATGCTAGTAGTATAGCACTCTAAATACAAGAGTAAACAGATTCTTGGAATAAAATCTACTTGCGAAAAGAAACCTAAGGCTCAAATCATGTGTTCAGAAAGCTACAACAATTTATTAGTCAAGGGTACAATAATGGTAACTCTTCACTTTGTAAATTGATGCAATAAAAAAGCACTCAAAGAAAGGATCATCAATCTAGGAACTAAACAACATATGTCGATGTTCACTACAGTCTCAGATCCTCTGCACACCAAAGCGATGATAGCTTCAAATGAAAAGAAATGGAACAACAACTATCTTTATAAACAGGATTGAATAGAAAAACCTTAACCTATAGAATTGGATGCAACAATAATTATATCCTACAGGAATTAAGTAACAGCCTTTGAATTGAACAACAAATAGAAACGGATCAACGGACTAACAAAAGTAAAATATAGAACATCAACTTAGATCAAATATGAATGTACAATAAACCAGATTAAACATGTGACACAGTTAACATTAAAAGGAACAATAATCTGAGCTTTGATAAAATAAGTATGAATCACAACTATAAAGTAACAACAATTGCAATCATAACGGAATAGCAATGCCGAATGACAACAATCACAATTTAAGAATAAACCATACAGTAGTACCGATTTAGGAATATACATAACTGATAATCTGTAATCGAATGGAAATCTGTAAGGAAAAACATTGTTATATCAATTATCAAAAGGACCAGTCAATGTGATATAAAGTAAGAATGAATAGCATAGCATTCCTGCTACAGGTAATAATATTATTTCGTCAAGTATATATAACAGAGCCGATATGTAGAACAACAAAGCACGTCATATTACTCAACAAGGTAGATGGAGAAATAATGGTACAGGAGCAAGTGATTCACGAGGGCTGGGCCCTTAACCTCCAGGGACTCACTGCTTAAGGTTACTCCAGAATCAATGATAGAACAACAACAAGATTTATATATTAAACATCAAACAGAGTTACAGCAAATTGCTCTTCAAAGAGAGCCGATGATCAAAGTTCAAGTACCAAGAAGAATTTTGTAAAAGTAACAATTGTTCTCCCCCATGCTAACAGTGCTACCCCTTCTTATAATAGTCGAGTAGAGATATCAACCATACAGAAGATTGTTAATATAGTGATCACTCAGGATAAAAGGATCTTGAGGGATTCACCAAACTGTTAGTTCCCAGATATCCTCTTGTTCTTTTGCGCCGATTGGATATCTCCTTTCACTTTTTTTGGCTGTTATGCTCTAATTTGGATCGCCTTGTTTGAACATGGTTCCCTGTCAAAGGGACAACAGTTAACTTGGTCTTGTTCTTTCCTTTGGGATGGGAGTCTTCAATTTTCTCCTCTTTCTACATGGAAAAAGGGTAATTATTAGTTATTTCATGTCACACATAAATCTTTTGGATTTTATCATAATCTCTTGTCATATACCTAGCTCATGATGTAAAAAGGTTATGAGTTTTGAAGAAAAGATAACAAAGTAATTGAAAATAACATACCTTCTCCAATGCTTAACACACCACCCTGATTACCCTTTTTCATGGCCTCATGAAAACATTATAGTTGACATGCAAGGCGGTGAGGGAGTAGGCTGGAGATGAGATCTCATGAGGAGGTCTACAGCCATGATGCCTAGCTAGGTGCTCAAAAGGATGTCCTGTGTGGCCCTCAGGAATTTCATATAAGGCTTGGTATCCTTGTGCAGGATGCTAAATGACTAGACTTTGGAACCTACAACCTAACCAAGCTGGACCTTCCCTCAAAATAATATCACCATAGAGGCCCAAGTGATCAACAACTAACTTAAAGTTCTCATAGTTAAATGGTTCCCTGTGTTGGATATTCGGATTAGAAGTCTAATATCGAAATTTAGCTGCTGCAATGGCAAGGTCTTTGATGGTAAAGAAGTATTCTATCCCTTGTCGATTGATTGTTGTATGAATAGGTCCCAATGCTTGAATCATGCCCGGAGTCCTCATTAGGTTCCTATGCTTATTCCATAACTGCAATGGATCTCTAGGCTCAGCTCTTACCCATAAGTCTAATCCATTTTCTTGTCTTTGGAAGCCATTATAGGCTTTAAGCCATTTTATTTGATTAACTCCAAATGAAATAAATGCCACAGTTGGACATCCCCAACGAAAGGGCTGGGATTCTGCTCTGTTTCTTGATCTAACACAAGGTTGTGCAAATAGAATTCACATGATAATATTTGAACCTTCACCACATAGTGCTTACAACAATTTATGAAGTCATCAATAATATTTATTTCTATAGGGGCTCCTGCTTTGACAGCGTTAATTTTCAATTGAAAATATCTTTCCATTAAAAACAAAGCATAAATCCTAGTAGGTGCTCTACATGCTAGGACATTAGTGTACAAAGAGCATAAGGTATCCATTTTTTTGATGACTACATCTAACCTATGAGTGACATTTTTGACTCTTTCTTCTTCCTTTTGCCATCCTTCGAAAGCCTGGCTTTTGGATAAATTAACATCCCTTAGCTGTTGTTGTAATTCTTCATACTTTTCTCGAGAGACTGTCTATTCTGTAAGTTTTTCTACCGCTTGCTGGCCTTGCATCAAACCATCTCGCAGGGTTACTATCCTTGGGTCACTATCCCACATAGTAGTTGTAAGTGGGAGGTTTACTTGAATATTGTTATTGCATCATTCTGTAGTTATTGTTCGAATTTCCTTAGAGGACTGTGCCTCTATCTGAATTTCGTTGTCATAAGTCGTTATGTTATCTGTTTGTATTTCGACATGGGTAGTAGCCGAATGCTATTCCTTTAGATTTTGAATGGTAGGCTGGACCTAAGTCTTCTTAACCTTTTTCCTAAGGGCTTTAGCTAGAGTGGTTGCATGCTTTACCACGAGGGTTCTTTTTGCTTTCTTCCCCATCTTCAGAATCCTAATTTGTTGTCGAAGTCCTGCTATTACATTAAGCAGTCTTTGTTGTTCCTTTCGTAATATTTTGAATTCTTCTATTCTATTGGAAGGAACAATTGTTTGCTTATTCGAGCCTAGACCTTCTCCTTGACCAATTTCTTGATTTTCTTCTTGGGGTGCTTCCTCATTATTCTATTGATCGGGTTATTGAAGGGTAGAAACCCTAGCTTGTTCTGCAATCTCTTGGGTAGCTTCTTCTTCCCGCCATTCTTCTTCATAAAATTCTTCCAGTGTATTATGACTTGGAACAAATTGTTCCTCTTCTTCATCCTCATCATTTTTCTCTCTAGATGCACTTTCATCATGGGCAAAGTGATTATCTTCTTCTTGATAGATTGGTGTGGAGGCCTTGATAGGGAGGAACCACATCAACTTTGCAAGGGACCTTGGGAGGAGGCTTCTTTATGACAGATTGCAAACTTGGATGCAGATGACGAGAGGTTGGGATGGAGTCTACATGAAGTGGACACTATGGACAGCTAGAGTCATGGACATCAAGTTGGAGACATGGAGCATGACAGTTATGCAGGGACATTATGCCGAAGCAAAGGATGTTGTGCAGATGTTGTTATGACATGGAGATGTATGAGCTAGTGGAGAGATTTTACACTCTTGTGCAACAAGGCCATAGTTTGAACATGTCACAGATGGGATGGAATTTCCATGGACCTAAGCATGGGGATTGGACAGATTCTTGATGAGTCCGAGATTTAGCAAAAGTCAGGGAAAGACTTATGGTGGCATAAGGATGTGCATTCTTGTGGTTTGGGCGTATGGTTGGATTAGCTACGCAACTAGTTCGAGTCATGAGGGGTACCAGTGTGTAGAGAGATGTCGTTGTTGAGTCGATATGTTGACACATGACAGAGGTGTGTTGGCATTTGATGGAAGACTACAGGATGAGGACAACACATGATGGAGATGTGGTTCTGCATATGTTGTAGGGATGTTTGCAGTATGCGCAGGAATTGATATCATGGATAAGACTGTTTGGATATGGAAATCTTGATCTTAGTGGATGGCTACCAGGATGGTATGTTCTTGAGGATGACAACGATTTCAGGCAGAGGAGGATGTAATGACCTGCGTTCTCCTGGTTGAAGTGTGAGCTCTCTCTTGAGCATGCGATGTGTTATGCACATAAGTAAGAGGGCGAGTTGATTCTTATATGGCATGGAGGCATGATTATAACTTATGGAGGCCGACCTATGAACATGGGCAAAGCCGACTTGAGGTTTGGCAAGTTTGCGATGGATTAGGGGCTTTGGGAAAGTTGACTTGGTGGCCAGACTTCGCCCTACATTTGATATATATTGTAGAGCATTGGCTCTCATTTGGCAGCAACTCACTCGCTCATCATCTTCACTTCTAAGGGAGAAAGGCACAGGTTTAGTGCGCAGTACTAAGGAGGAAGGCGTAAATTTGGATGCGCCCATTCTTGGGCATGGTTGCACAGAGGTGACTTGCTTTATCTCGGTTGTGGGTGAAGGTGCAGGCATGAGCGTCTGGTGGTTGGGTGAGGGAGTGCACGGGTGTGTCGCGCCCGATGGACAGTTGTGTCGTGCATGAGTGTGGCATCCGGTTTGTGCGAAGGTGCCCGACGGTGAAACGGAAGAGCGCCTAGTTTGTGCGACGACTTGGCACGAGTGTCTTGGTGACTCGAGTGAGCATCCACTCGTCCTGCAAGTGTGCATGGTGACTTGGTGAAGTGTTGAGATTGTGGACGGAGGTGTGTCTCGATTGGAGGCACCCGTGTGTGGCGACTTGGAAGCACGCCCGAGTTGGGCAAACAACACGATTGTGCGACAAGGTGAACAAACCATTGTTAAGTCGTGTGGTGACCGTGCGGAGGTGCTGACGAGCCATGTGACCGAGTTTTGCCTTGGATTGTAAATTTGGCTAAATATGAAACTTTGGGTTTCCAAGAATACTTGTAAAGCTTTGTAAACTGTTGTATAATATATTGTTGGGTAGACTCATTGTTCAAGGAGTTGCCCCTCCCTTTATACTGTACAATTGTGTTCATCATTTATAATTTGCTATTGATAATGAATGTGTATGGGTGTTCATTGGTATAAAGGATAAATAAATAATACTTGGTTGAGAAACACAAACTAAGTAGGAATTAGTGGTTAGGCATAGTCCACAAACATAAGTACTGGTGAAAAGAAAGTGTTCGGTGGTGCCGCACCTCACCAAGAGCAGTTGAAAGACTACTACTGGCCTGGGGGTGTGACAATCTCCCTCTAAGCTGATGACCCCTTCATCCTCCCCTTCCTCCACCTCGTCCACAACCCAATTCTCTGGCAAATATCCTGCCACCCACAATGAAAGAGGCCAGGTCCAACCCATCAAAGCTCGGCGTGTCAATGATGTAACCTAGATGCTCAACCTCTCTGTGTCTCCTCACCAGCTGCATCAAACAGCCCAACTCCGCTTCCACTGCACCTTGAACCATCCTGCCATCATCACCACCGTCTTTGTGGTGTTTAGAGAGGAGACTCACCCGTGGAATGGACAGACTCACACCAATGAAAAACATCCTATCACTGCACAGCCTGCCACTATTCAGGAGATGCCAGACACCAACAAACAGAAGGCGGCTTAGGAGAAGCTGGCCACCAACAAACAGAAGGCTTCGGGCAGCAACAATGGTTCCCGCACATGCAAAGGCACCCAAGATAGTTCCAAGCATGGTGAAGGCATTCATGGTAGCACGCAGGCAGTTAAGGATGATTGGGATGATTACAGGTGTCTAGTCGTGGAAGAGCCTCCTCCACCAAATGACACCTAGAGGGTCAACGCAGCCAGGTTTCGATTCCCGGCTTCTATTCTTATGGGATTTTTTTAATGTTTTTTCAAATTATGTCGTCAATTTTGGTAATTTACCATAACTGTTTCTCTTGGATTTTGAGCTGTAACGTACTCAAAGTTTTCCATTGGTTTTCAGACTGGTTTCCCCTTAGTGGGCAGTCTTGAAACAGTGTTTTGGATGTCTAGACTTGTTATAAATTTGGTCTAGCACCCCATAGGCCGGAACCTCACTGTAATTTACTGTTTCATTAATAGAATTAGTGCTATTTAGGAAAAAAATAAAATTAAAATAACAAATATTAACTTTTCAGCATTAATCACTACCTAAAAAAAATAAATTATTTTTCCAAATATAAAAAGAAATTATCCAAAATATATACAATTTGATATGAGCTTTCCTCCTAAAAACCCAGAAGCCTGGCAATTTAAGCCATCATAATTAGGCAACACACGCAATTGTGAGAGGCTATTCCTCAAATGCATGTTGTAGAATGAAGTTAAGTATCTGGACTTTCAAAACCGACTGCCATTAAGCAAGACACGCAATTGTGAGGGGCTACTACTAAAATGTATGTTAGAAAATGAAGCAGAATATCTGGATATTTAAAACCATTAGTAATGCTCGTATCCATCAAGTAAGTTTCTTTTTGTTGCCTCTCTGGATCTAGTGCTGGGGGCTTTGGGAACTATACGAATACTTGGTGGACGCAGAGAGAATCATGGCATTACTTGGTGGAAGCAGAGAGAATCATGGTATTACAGATAAAATATAAACATAATTGAAAAGAAGGAGATGTAGCTCACAGGTGTGGCCTGCACCTGGAGACTACACTCACAAAACAGAGAGATCACTCTCGTACACTCTATATTCATCAAATGAAGGATTACATCATTTAAGTACAACTCAAGAAATCAGGGAGTTGCAACCACACTCCTAAATTCTAGGAACAAATCCTAAACTAAGGAGATAAGTTACAACTATGTAACCATTTCTCCATTAATACAAAATAATATTTAATTATTTTCAACTCCCCCCCTTAATGGAGAAAGGGTTCTCCTGGACTCCTAACATCCCTCTAAACAATTCAAACTTTACTCGTGCAAGAGGCTTTGTAAAAATATCAGTCACATTGTCACAAGTTTTACAATATTCCACAATAATTTCCTTTGACTGTACTTTCTCTCTAATAAAATGGAGCTGAGTGTCTATATGTTTGGTGTTTTTATGAAATACTGGATTATGTGCCAATTTAATGGTGCTATGGTTTTTGCTTTTGATGGAAGTAGAATTCTTCTATTCTTTTCCTGCATCCTTTAGAATCCTTCTCAACCAGATTGCTTCACACGTCGCTGCACACAATGCTTTATACCCAGCTTCACACGATGACAAAGCTACAGTACTCTGCTTCTTACTGCTCCATGCTATGACCCCAGATCCTATGTCAAATGCGTAACCTGTGATGGACTTTCGATCATCCAGGTTACCTGCCCAGCCTGAGTCTGAAAAACCTGCTAGAGTAGCATCAGATACATCAGTGTATAAAATACCATAATTAACAGTACCACACAGATACCTCAACACATTCTTTGCTTCTATCCAGTGAGTTTCACACAATTTTGACATAAATTGGCTCAACACACTAACAGAGTATGCTAAGTCAGGTCTGGTTGTTGTAAGATATATCAAGATGCCAACCATATGTCAGTACATTGTAGCATCAACCTCTTTAGTGTCATCGTCACTTCTCAACTTCAGATTTTGCTGCAAAGGTGTCGCTGCTGATCTACACTGATCCATACCAAACTTTTCCAACAGATTTCTGGCATACTTCCCTTGGGTAAGAAAAGTTTGCCTGGTGTCTCTACATACTTCTAATCTCAGACAATAATGAAGGCTTCTGAGATCCTTCATCTCAAAAACTTGTGCCATGAGGCTTTTGATTCCTTTGATTAAATCATCTGCATATCATGTTATAATCATGTCATCCACATATAAAGAAATCAAAATAATCTGCCTCTGATTATTATACTTGGTATACAAATTTGGGTCATTTAAGCTCCTATGAAAGCCATGCTCTAAAAAGAAACAATCAACCTTTTTGTACCAAGACCTAGGTGCTTGCTTTAAACCATATAAAGCCTTTTTCAATCTACAAACAAGATGTTCCTGCCCCTGCTTTACAAATCCTTCTGGCTATACTAAGTAAATTTCCTCTTTTAAATCACCATTTAGAAATGCAGATTTAACATCAAGATGGTGTAATTCCCAATTACATTTAGTAGCTAAAGAAATAAGCATTCTGATTGTATTTAACTTTGCTACAGGTGCAAAGGTATCATCAAAATCTATACCTTCCTACTGTGAATACCCTTTTGCAACCAGCCTAGCTTTTAATTTCTCTATACTTCCATTTGCATTCATTTTTGGTTTAAAAATCCATTTACATCCTATGGGTGTTTTATTCTTGGGTGGCTCAACTAAATCAAAAGTATCATTTCTAAGAATTGATTCCATTTCTTCATTCATTGTAGTCCTCCACTCCTTAAATTGACTAGCTTCTTTGTAATTAGCAAGTTCTACAATGTTTAAAATTTTTGACATTAAAACATAGTCTCTCAATTTAGCAGGTAATTGAGTCTTCCTACCTGACCTCCTTGGTAGGGGACTTACCTCAACTCTGTCTATTTCAACACTTGCATCATCATTGATTACATTATCTGTTACTTCTTCTTCTTGTTTCTGCTCCTACTCTTCATCTTCCTCACTATTTTCTTCTATAAGAAAGGGAATGTGACAGTCACTGTTAGAATCCTCCTTTCCTTCTTCAACTTGTTCATGAAATATGACATCTCTACGTGCAAAAACTTTGTGAGTCACGGGATTATACAACTTATATGCTTTGCACTCAGTTCCATATCCAACAAATATACATTTCAAGGCTTTGGGGTCTAACTTCTTCCTATCTGCCTTAGGTATATGAGCATAAGCTTTTGACCCAAATATTTTTAAATGACTAACTGCTAGTTTGAATCCAAACAATGCTTCAAAAGGGGTTTTGAAGTCTAGACATCTAGTAGGACTCCTATTCTTCAAATATACAGCAGTGTTAATAGCTTATGCCCAAAGACCATTTTATAGACCCTTACCTTGTAGCATACTCCTTGTGCACTCCACCAGAGTTCTGTTCTTCCGTTCTGCCACTCCATTCTGCTGTGGAGTGTGTGGCACTGTAAACTGCTACACAGTCCCATGTTGCTTGCAGAAATTCATGAAATCCCCCAACCTGTATTCTCCCCCTTGATCGGAGTGGAGAGTTTTTATCCTTTTTCCTGTCTGATTCTCTACCATAGATTTAAACTCTATAAAATACTGAAAGGCTTGACTCTTTTTACTCAGAAAGTATATCCATGAATATCTAGTGTAATCATCTATAAACAAGAGAAAGTAATATGCTCCCCCTAATGACCTAGTTTGCATAGGTCCACAAATATCTGTACGCACCAATTCTAAAATATCCCTTTCCTTTCTGTTAACATGCAAAGGGAACTCTTCTCTATGCATTTTCCCCAATGCACACCCATCACAATCTAGCTTAACATTATGAAAAATAGGTAGTCTGTTGACCATACCTTTTCTCTGTAATAAGATGAGGTCATGCACATTAAGATGGCCAAATCTTTGATGCCATAGATCTTCGACTGTTGATCCGGCTGCCACCATTGCTCGTTGTGACATACTCTTTGCATCTAATCTGTATAGGCTCCCCAGACGCACTCCTTTTGCATCTATTTCCATCTGGCTATCCTTAATGACACAATTATTCTGAAAGAATTGAACTTGCATATCTTGGTCAGTAATCATTGAGACAGAGACGAAATTTTTCTTAATTCCTAGAACATATAATACATTTTTAAGATGCCGTCACCACTAGGTAACTTTACAGGAATATCACCATGCCCTTTGATCTCATATCGACTATCATCTCCTAAATAAATTTTTGACCCACATGATGTTTCTTCAAGAAATTCAAACCAATCCTTCTTACCAGTCATATGTGAGGATGCACCTGAGTCGACATACCATATATCGTCCTCATCTCCCTTTGAAGTTGAAAGAGCACAATCGATTGTAAATAGTTGAAGTTCGTGGCTGTGGTCTTCTTCTTCACCAACAAAATACCCCTTATGTTTTCTTTGTCTGTTTCTTCCTTCATCTGCTTGCCTCTTATAACATTCTCTAATCTGATGACCAGGTTTTCCACAGTAAAAACATTTCTTGATGGGAAAATCACTAGCAGGCATACCGTTAAATGGTCTCTTCTGAAATGTGTTTGCTCCTTTCTGTTGTTGCTGCTGTGGTTGCTGGTGCTGGTGCTGCTTCCCTCTGTACTACCTCCTTTTTTCCATCAGAGCAAGGTCATTATTCTAAGTTTTCAATTTTTTTCGTCGCTCTTCTTCCTGCAGCAGGATCCCAGTCATCTCTTCAAATGAAGGGACTTTCTCCCTCGCTGAAAACCCTGTG
The DNA here is from genome assembly GCA_000404065.3 of Pinus taeda. Taxonomy (NCBI): domain Eukaryota; kingdom Viridiplantae; phylum Streptophyta; class Pinopsida; order Pinales; family Pinaceae; genus Pinus; species Pinus taeda. The sequence goes on along the minus strand of APFE030542502.1, from coordinate 195,644 downwards.
ATGAAAGTCTGGTATTCATCAATCATTCTGTTCAATGTGAGCGTAACCAGTACTGAATCAGAAACTTTCTCTTTGATTGCTCCCAATCTGTCACTCAAATCCTTGACTCTGTCAATGAATCCAACAACGGACTCATTCTCCTCCATCTTCAATGCAAACAGCTTGCCTTTAAGTGGCAAGACACGGTTTGTATTCCGTGTCTCGTACAAGTTTTTGATTGTCGTCCAAATGTCTGCAGCCGATTTACAGTCTCTAATCTAAGGGATAACACCGTCCTTGACAAACATTTTCAATATGACCTTTTCTTTCGTCTCCCTTTTATCCCAACCTTGTTCTTGTGTTGTTGTTCCTGCTCTTGGCTCATTTCCTATGATGATCACCCACGCATTTGCACTTTCGAGCAAAGTCTGTATCTTGAATTTCCATTTATTTAAATTTGATCAATTGATTTTGCCAGACTCGTGGAAATATGATTCTAAACTGTTATACATATTGAATTATACTAGATCCAAACCTATGAAAAAAAACTTGTACCTTAACTGTGCCACCACCGGGCAAGTCTGATCTGCTGCCACCGAATAGATCCAGAACTTCACTGCGCCACCACCGGGCAATATGCCTCCACCGGGCAAGTCCAATCTGCTTCCACCGAATAGATCTGGAGCTTCACTTCCCCACCACCGGCCAATACGCCTTCACAGGGCAAGTCCAATCTGCTACCACCGAATAGATTTGGAACTTCACTGTGCCACCACCGGGAAATACACCTCCACCAAGCAAGTCTGACCTGCTACCATCGAGTAGATCAGGAACTTCAACATGCCACCACTGGGCTGCTCTGATCTGCTTCCACCATGCAGATCCACAAATTCAAAGTGCCACTACTAGGAAACTCCGATCTGCAGAGAAAAATTGTAGATTTTCAAAGAGAAAGAGGTTGCCTCCTTAGTGCTTCTTCAACAGCTACAGATCCACGCCAAACACATAAAAGAAAAATTCACTGAGTGCACAAAAATTGGCACTCTTAACAGTGTCGGATCCGGGCCAATGGCGTTTCTTTTCCGCTGGCGTGCTTATCAGCCTCAAACCCACACCAATGGGTGTGTCTGTTCACTAAAAAATTGCGCCAATATGCTTCTGCATTCAAAGGCACGCAACAAGTCTGAGCCAGCCCTTCCTTGCACTTAGAGATGATCAGTCATCTGAGATCCGTCTTCAGGTGTTACTGCTGTCCACCTGATACTCCACTGCCACTACAGTTATCTAATCAATGATGCATCTAAAAAAATAAGGCTGTCCCTACTTTAAGCTTTGATACCAAGATAAAATATAAACAGAATTGAAAAGAAGGAGATGTAGCTCACAGATGTGGCCTGCACCTAGAGACTACACTCACAAAACAGAGAGATCATTCTTGTACACTCTATATTCATCAAATGAAGGATTACATCATTTAAGTACAACTCAAGAAGTCAGGGAGTTGCAACCACACTCCTAAATTCTAGGAACAAATCCTAAACTAAGGAGATACGTTACAATGATGTAACCATTTCTCCATTAATACAAAATAATATTTAATTATTTTCAACTATTACTCAAAAAACGTAAAGACAACAACATTAATTGACACCTTATCTGCGTGATTGTCAGTTCGAAAAAAAAACCATCTTCATTTTTTCTTTTAAATTACAATTAAAACAATGAAAGCTAAAAAACCAAAGTACCTTTTCGATGACCTACCTTATGGTTAAACACCTCTTTCAAACTCTAACATTCAATGCATGATGTTAGAATCCCCTAGGTCAATTCCTAGTGGATTCTCATTAGTTTTTGGTGGAAGATGACATTAAATTGGGTTTCTGATTACTTTTTGTGGAATATGACATGAAATTTAGCTAGCTGGAAGACAACTTACGTTAGTTTTCAAATATACAAGAGCCTTAGCTTGAGAAGCACATTGTCTTGAATGTACCTAGTATATTACCATACGCATGCTTGAAATTGAGGAGAACTTTGTATCTGGATTCACATAGTATTATGCGATACAAAAACTATTATATCATTCGTTCACAGTTGCACAAAACTATTTCCATTTCGGACAGAAATGTTTAGCTTTATATGAGAGAAACCCTTTCATCTTTATCCACCCACCAGAAAAAAGATCAAATCTTTCTTTCTAATGCTCCCAAGAACATAGACACCAAGAACCAGTGAAATAACAATACCACATTAGTCAAACCCCAAGAAACTATACTTCCCCTGCCAACCAAATCCCTGTAGAATTGTTGCCTCAAATTGAAAGCCAACTCAGACTAGAGTAGGAGATTATTTTAGATACCAGTAGTGGGTCATCTCGTCTAGAGAGACAACCCTCATAAGAGTTCTTTCTCGCCACTCATTCATCTATTTATAGTTTTTTCACTTTGAACATCAGTGGTAGGTAGGAGAGTTCCTTGAAAGGAGGATATTCACGGGATTCTTCAGGGGCATATAATTGGGAGTCTAAAGCTCCTTTATTTGGTGCCCTATGACAAAGCATGTTTTTTCCTTTTATTTTGAAACCATTAGATAATACATTAGCTTTGCTTTTGTTTCCTCTTTTCCTTTGAACAAGGAAAAAGTGAGGTAATACTCCTGAGAGTTATAGAATCTCCATCCCCTGTTAGGCAATGAACAAAAGTGTTCCTATTCAAGAACAAGATTGGTTCTGCCTACGACTGAAGAACAAGATTGGTTCCGCATATGACACACCTTAATATAACTTAACATTTTGAACTTGCATGCATAATAATAAGATTCTTGAATTTCACATATTTATTTATTTTTGGTCAGCGATTCATTAGAAAACTCTTGTTAACTCGGTGGGTGGGAGAACGGTAGAACAATAATACAAAAATCATCCCAATTTAACAAGATAGTTGCCAGTCATTATATTTTTTATTATCAAAATCTCTCATCCTAAATCATTTAAAATAAAATCATATTGCATAACTCAAAAATTTCTTACCCATGTCATTTACACAATAGAATTGTTAAAAGTCGAAAAAGATGCCATAACCATTACAAAATATGAGAAGTAAGATTAAGATACAAAATCACTGTAATAACTCAAAATCATTATTGTTAAAATATAATTTCACCTGCGCGCATTTATTTCCAGCAAAACCACTATGGTTTTCCCCGCACCACCTTTCACGCAGAGTGGTATTTTTCAAGGGGACTTCGATCACACTCACCTGTTGACTCGTGTCTCGCCTGTCTGTGCCAAAACCACTCATTCCGCGAAACGTAAAGTTCGGCTGAAATGGACCTCCGGGGATTGTTGTCAGTGGTTGGATTGACATCAATGGTTGATGAACAAACTTGCACCTTGGAGCATTTATTAGTTGGCGTCAAGTGAATTTTTTTTGTTTTTGATTCCCATTTTATGAGTAAATTAATTAATGTTGAAGTACTTTTTATCCGAAAATTAATTTGTCGCCATGCTAATGTAATTAATAAATGTACTTCAGTTGGTAAATATAGGTAAGTTTTTAATTTTATTAGTTGTCGATCCACGGGAGTTAGTTTGTTTTATTGCATAGGGTAAAACGTATGTAAGTTTTTTTGTTGTTCATTGTAATGTAATGAAAAAAAAACTCGCGGCAGCAAATGAGAATGAGGGCAATATGCCCAGCAGCGCAAGATAAATTTTTTGGGAGATTGAAATGCATTGAAATGTAATGTGAAGAATGCAGCAGGGCATATGTATTGAAGAAGTTTTTTTTACACAACAATGTGAAAATTTGTAACCAGAGACAGAGTAATTTTCAAGGAGATAGTGAAGTTTTTTTTTACTGCATCTAAACAAGTGTTTGTGAAATCCCTTTGTTAGAGGAAGAATATTGTATCAGCAGTTTTATTAATGAATATAAATCTTTTATGTGTGGTAAAACTCTACTCTCTAGCAAACAATTTTTTTTTTGGCTTCCCTGTGCAAAAACAGAGCATTTTCTTTGTTCAGACTTTTGTTTGGAATTACTAGAAATTTCCAACATGGTATGAGAGGTTGTCCAGGCTCTTTGAAGGTGTCAAAGAAGCTGAAGGAAGGATTTTTCTTGTTGCAACAGCTTCTCCAGCAGAGTGAAGACTCAGTCAAGAAAGGATCCAGGTATTTCTCAAGATCAGTTTTTGTGTTGTTGTTGAAGACAGTCAATGATTTTTAAATACATGCAAGTATTTTGAAGCATAGTTTAGAGTGCAAGAATAGTTGGCTCCAGCATCAGCATCAGCACCAGCACTAGCATGGGTATCTGTAATACCTAGCTCCCACACTTTTAATGGGAAAAACTCTTACTATTGGGCAATAACCATGAGAGCTCTGCTAGCTTCTCAAGACTTATGGGAATTTGTTGAGGATGGATTTGAAGAACCAGCAGATGAAAATGAGTTTAATAATTTAACTCAAGCAATGAAAGATCTGTTGAAGAGCTATAAGAAGAAGGATTCCAAAGCCCTCCTCTTCTTATATCAAGCAGTGCATGAGAGTGTGTTTCCAAGGATAGCAGCAACCAAGACATCCAAAGAAGCATGACAAACTCTTAAGACAACCTATCAAGGCATGGAGAAAGTGAAGACAACAAAACTACAGTTGCTGAGGAGAGATTTTGAGAATCTATGCGTGAAGGAGTCAAATAATATTGACTCATTCTTCACATAAGTAATTGGTCTGGTCACATAGATAAGGTGTCATGGAGAGATTCTTGAAGAAATGATAATTGTGGAGAAACTATTGAGGGTCCTACCCTCAAGGTTCGATGTGATTGTCTCCACCATAGAAGAGACAAAGGATCTCACAAATTTCTCAGTTGATGAACTACATGCATCACTGATAACACATGAGCAGAGATTGACTAGAAATGAAAACTCATCTCTAGAGCATGCCTTTAAGACCCAGATGTCTTTTGGAAGAGGAAGAGGTCAAAGAAAAGGAAACAAGAGAGGAAGAGGCAGAAGCCAAAGCAGAGGTGGAAGAAACAGTCCAGCAAACACTCAAGGAAGAGGCAGAAATCAAAATTAGAACCAAGGCCAAGGCAGAATTCAATAAAGTGGACAACATCATGCTCAAGGACAAAGGTATGAAAAATCCAATGTCTAATGTTATTATTGTAAAAAATATGGGCATTAAGCAAGTGAATGTAGGAAGAAGCAACATGATATGAGTAATAGATCTAGTGCAAATTTCACTAGAGAAAATACCAGCCAAGGTAATTTGTTGTTAGCCTGCAATATAGTTGAAAGAAAGAGCGATGATATATGGTTTCTAAACTCTGGTTGTAGTAACCATATGACAAGAAACATAGCCCTGTTTTCCAAGTTAGATCAGAGTTTGAAGTCACGAATCACACTTGGGACTGATAGTAAAGTTTCTATTATAGGAAAAGGTGAAGTAAATATCTTAACAAAGAAAAGTGAAAAGAAAACCATAGCAGATGTCTATTATGTTCCTGGAATGAAGTGTAACCTCTTAAGCATTGGACAACTTGTTCAAAAGGGTTACAATGTTTTCTTTTAGAATGATATATGCACCATCATAAATAGAAAACCCAGCAAACTATGTATTGCTAAAGTGAAAATGACAAGGACCATGATGTTCCCTCTCGGGATAAAAGCAGTTTTGAAAGATGGGGTAGAAGTTGCAGCAGTTACACAAGAGGCTTTCCAAAGCGAACCAAAGGATGAAAATTGGTTGTGGCACTTGAGATTTGGAGATCTCAACTTTGGAGCTCTTAATTTGTTGAACAAAAAAGGAATGGTAAGAGGATTACCATTGATAGAGAAACAAGACAACCTTTGTGAAGGTTGTATCTTGGGGAAACAACACAGAGAAAGTTTTCCATCAGGGAAAAGAATAAGGGCAAAAGCACCCTTAGAGATTTCCCACTCATATTTATGTGGACCGATGCAAACTCCATCACTTTCAGGCAGCCTCTATATTCTAACATTTATTGATGATTTTACCAGAAAAACTTGGGTTTATTTCATGAAGAACAAAAGTGAAGTGTTTGAAAAATTTTACAATTTCAAAGCACTTGTAGAAAATCGAAGTGGGATGCATATCAAAGTTCTAAGAACTGATAGAATAGGTGAGTATATATCCAAAGAGTTTCTACGTTTTTGTAGAGAAAATGGAATTCATAAACAATTTACCATTAGGTACACTCCATAGCAAAATGGAGTTGCTGAAAGGAAGAACAGGACAATCATGGATATGGTGAAGAGTATGTTAAAGGCAAAACACTTACCAAATGATTATTGGGCTGAAGTTTTACACTGCGCAATGTATATTTTGAATAGATGCTTTACAAAAGCAGTCATGAAGAGAGTGCCAGAAGAAGCATGGAGTGGGAGAAAGCAAGGAGTCACCCACATGAAAGTTTTTGGATGTGTGGCTTATGCACACATTCCAGATCAGCTAAGGAAGAAGTTGGACAACAAAGTGGAGAAATGTATTTTCATTGGATACAATGAGGAATCCAAAGCTTATAGGTTGTATAACTCATCCACCAAGAAGTTTTTTGTGAGCAGAGATGTTCAGTTCATTGAGGAGGAAGCTTGGGATCGAAGCATAGAAAAAACAATGAATGTTAAGAGCTCTTTGTCACATGGTGAAGATGATGAGGAGATGACTGAAATACATCCCCAAACAGCAGTGCCAACACAAGGCCAGCAAGAGACACCCTTGAGGAGAAATGAAAGTGCTTCTCCAAGCACATCACAAGGAGGAAATTCAAGTGCATTTTCAAGAACTTGCACACCAAATGAAAGAGGTAAGAAGTTCAGAAATTTAAGTGACATGTATGATGAAGGTATGAATTATTTGTTTACTTTATATTGTCATGTTGATGACCCTGTTCATTTCGAAGAAGCAATTAAGGATAAGAAATGGATAGAAGGTATGGATGAAGAGATCAATGCCATAGAAAGAAACAAGACATGGGATTTAGTTGAACTACCAAAAGGAAAAGAAGTCATTGGAGTTAAATGGGTTTACAAGACCAAGAGTAATGCTGAAGGAAAAATAGAAAGACACAAGGCAAGGCTTGTTGTCGAAGGATATAAGCAGCAATATGGGAGAGATTATGAGGAAACTCTTGCACCGGTTGCAAGAATGGAAATCCTAAGAGCAGTGTTGTCCATAGCAGCACAAAACAAGTGTAAAGTTTACCAAATGGACATGAAGTCAGCATTCCTAAATGGAGTGTTAATGGAAGAGGTTTACATTGAACAACCTCCAAGTTATGAAAAGAAAGGCCAAGAGCACGAAGTGTGCAGATTGAAGAAAGCTCTTTATGGGTTGAAGCAAGCACGAAGAGCATGGTATAGTAGGATAGATTCCTATTTACTGGAAAAGTGATTTGAAAAGTGTGAGGGAGAACCCACCCTCTACATCAAAGAAAAGGATGGTAAATTATTAATTGTTGTGTTATATGTTAATGATGTTATTTTCACAGGTAATGATGAATATCTTATTGAAAATTTCAAAGCAGCCATGAAAGAGGAATTTTAAATGACTGACATGGGTTTGCTGAGATACTTCTTAGGAATAGAAGTAGAACAAAATGTAAATGGAATTTTTATCTCACAAGCGAAGTATGTTAATGAAGTGTTGAAAATAATTAATATGCAGGACAACAAGGTAGTAATCACTCCCACAATGATGGGATTAAAACTCAACAAAGAAGACAACAGCAAGGATTTTGATCCTAGTTTGTACAAGAGCATAGTTGGCAGCCTCATGTATTTGACTGCAACTAGGCTAGATATAATGCATGATGTTAGTTTAATTTCCATATTCATGGAGAGGCCAAAAGAAGCACATTGGCAGGCAACAAAAAGGATTCTGAGGTATGTTAAAGGTACAAAAAGGTTTGGCATTTATATACTACTTTAGAATATTCCGATTTAATTGGATACACTGATAGTGATTGCGTTGGAAGTGTATATGATCGGAAAAGCAAATCCAGTTATGTTTTTCACATGGTTTCAATAGTCATTTCATGGGCTTCTAAAAAATAGCCTATTGTAGCGTTGTCTACAGCAGAGGCAGAATATGTGGCAACTACAGAAGCAACATGTCAAGCAGTTTGGATGAGAAGAATGTTAAGAAGTTTATACCAAGAGAAAGTAAAAGGAACTGTGATTTTTTGTGACAATAGCTCAGCTATTGCATTATCCGAGAATTATGTGTTTCATAAGAGAACGAAGCACATTGACACAAAATTTCACTACATCAGGGAATTAGTAAACAGTGGAGAAATTGTTTTAAAACACTGAAGAACTCAAGAGCAGGTTGTAGACATTCTGACCAAGCCATTGAGACAGAAAAGTTTTGAATTTTTGAGAAAATGCTTGGGTATGACTAATAACCTAGCAGGTTGTAGACATTCTGACCAAGCCATTGAGACAGAAAAGTTTTGAATTTTTGAGAAAATGCTTGGGTATGACTGATAACCTAGCAGTTGAAATTAAAGGGGAGTGTTAAAATATAATTTCACCTGCGCACATTTATTTCCAGCAAAACCACCATGGTTTTCCCCGCACCACCTTTCACGCAGAGTGGTATTTTTCGAGGGGGCCTCCGATCACACTCACCTATTGACGCGTGTTTTGCCTGTCCTTGCCAAAACCACTCATTCCTTGGAACGTAAAGTTTGGCTGAAAGGGACCTCCAAGGGATTGCTGTCAGCCATTGGATTGACATCCACTATTGTCAGCCGTTGGATTGACGTCAACAGTTGATGAACACACCTGCACCTGAGCATTTATTAGTTGACGTGAAGTGAATTTTTTTTTTACTGCCAGTTTAGTAGTAAATTAATTAATGCTGAAGTACCTTCGATCCGAAATTCGCCATGCTAATGTAATTAATAAATGTACTTCAATTGGTAAATATAGGTAAGTTTTTAATTTTATTAGTTTTCTGTCCACGGGTGTTGGTTTGTTTTATTGCATAAGGTAAAACATATGTAAGTTTTTTTTTGTTCATTGTAATGTAATGAAAAAAAATGGGCAACAGCCCAGATAAATTTTTTGGGAGATTGAAATACATTGAAATGTAGTGTGAAGAATGTAGCAAGGCATATGTATTGAAGAAGGTTTTTTTACATAGCAGTGTGAAAATATGTAACCAGAGACAGTAATTTTCAGGGAGACAATGAAGTTTTTTTTAATGCATCTGAAGCAGTGTTTGTGAAATCCCTCTGTAAGGGGAAGAATATTGTCTAACAGTTTTATTAATGAATAGAAATCTTTTATGTGTGTGGTAAAACTCTGTTCTCCAGCGAACAACTTTTTTTGGCTTCCCTGTGCGAGCGTTTTATTAATGAATAGAAATCTTTTATGTGTGTGGTAAAACTCTGTTCTCCAGCGAACAATTTTTTTTGGCTTCCCTGTGCGAGCATTTTCTCTATTCAAACTTTTGTTTGGAATTACCAGAAATTCCCAACAATTATTACTCTTTCCTATTCTTTTTCCGACTTAACAAAACACTTCATTCCTATTCTTTCTCTGACCTAACAAAACACTTCAGTTCATTAGAGATCTGAACAAATAGAAACATTCCTTTCTCAGCTTCCTACTAATCCATGAAACTCTGAAGAAATTGTACTCATGGGTGATCATCAGCCCTTCCCGGTCTTAGCAAACATATATGTCTAACCGTTAAAAGAGTTGTGATTTCATTTGTTGCCGCACCAGGACCATCTCCCCAGGAAACCTCGAAAGCGCAAACACATTTGCCATCCTTTCTGTGGGGATACCGACGAACCTGCCATTAAATAATATACTTTGTTACTAGCACACTAATATCAAAATATTTTAGGAAAAAGCACACTAATATCAAAATATTTTAGGAAGAAAAAAAAAATCAAGCACTTCTTTTAATTATATATTAATAGTTGTTCATGAACCAGATAAGATCTAAGGCAACATGATCACTTGACAGAGGTTGAAAGAAATAATATAAGGAAATCCACGTAGCACTCAAGTTGAAAGGATTAAACGCTACATGAAATTGGTTTCATCCAGCTTGAATCAAAGCGACCTGTGTGAGAATGACGTCGTAATATCACAGATCCCCATAGCTTCGGTATGATGCACATATTCTCATCCCCAGTATCACCATGAAGCACTCAGAATCATGTAATTGTCGGGACAGCCGCCAAAAGTTTCTTTGTCACCTCCTGTACTTTTCTGCTGTTATGTAAATCTACCACTTCCTCCTCCCCTCTTGGAAGCACACCTCTGTAACGTATGTTAAAGTAGGCAGCGCGTCCTCTGGGCCGTCCATAGTCAAACAATACGGCATACCATGCATCATCCAATGGAGATTTGTACTCCACCTTTCCAGTGCATTGTCCAGGAGCTCTAGCCATGACAAAATGTTGATAGTCTTATGAACAAACTGTCTCCAAGAAATCTGAAATGTATTCTGACAAGAAATTGTGTAGTGTATTGCTCTTAACTGCGCATGGGCAGTATGGAAGGTGCTGCATTTAATGGTAGCATTGTTGTTTTATTATTTTACAGTGGCGCGGCTGCCCAATTCATGGCCGGTCAACATCTGCAAGCATCAGAAATAGAAGTTGAATCCATAACATTAACCCACTGAACAAGTACTGCCTTTGTTCCGTCTTTGAATATAGACTAGCTCCTTTTGCCAGCCTCACAGCGAAATCTGTGACTCTCCTTGAAATATTCTCGACATTCAGATCTGAGAATATGTTGTAAACGGAAAGGAAAATCTGATCACAACTGTGACACATTGAATGGTCAAATTTTAAGAGGAAAAAAAAATAAATTAATGAACAATTCTCCAGCCGTGACAAACTTACAATGTGAAGATCAATTGCATTTTCTCTTTTTTTCTCAGTCTCCATAGTTGTAATTCTTTCATATTATTATCCTGTGTTATTTCTGTTATGCATTTTTTTGCTTTGTCATTTATATTAACTACTAATTTCTTTATAATTTTTATTAATTATTTAGTCAAAAATGAATAATATTTACAATTTTTTTGTTTTTTTATTTAATGATTGTGATTTAATTATTGTTATGGAATATGTTATCATTTACATGGGCAAGTCATTGGAGGATGATATACAGAAGGGAAAAAAATAAGGGTGTTGGGATTTATACTGTACTCAAGATAAGGCATTAAAAATGTGTGGAAAGTTTGTGTATTGGAAAAGATGCAGGTGTCTGTTGATGCAAGACATTAAAAGGTTGTGGAATGGTATAGAAAAGGTACAGGGATTAAAATGTTGTGGAATGGTGTAGAAAGGGTACGGGGATTAAAAAGTTGTGGAATGGTGTAGAAAAGGCCCAAAGTGAAGCTAGTGCATGTTGCAGAAAGGTTGTGTATTTGAAAAGATGTATGAAAATGTGTGGAAAAGGTCCATGATGGAGTCAGTGCATGTTGGAGACAATGAATAAATCTCTTGGGACAATATGTTAAAAATATGTGGAGAAAACCGAGGTTCCATGATGGAGTCAGTGCATGTTGGAGACAATGAATATATCTCTTGGGACAATATGTTAAAAATATGTGGAGAAAACCGAGGTTGGAGCGAGTGCATGTTAGAGACCGTGCATGTATCTGTTAAGTAAAGGCAATAAAATGGTAGAAAGGCCCATAGCAGAGCCAATGCACATAGCAGAGCCAATGCATGTAGGTGTTTACACAAGGTATCCCTTGTATGGGGAGAAAGCATTCAAAAAGCGTAGAGGAAGCAAAATGTGGGAAAGCATTCAAAAAGAGTAGAGGAAGCACATGGTGGGAGAAGGTATCGAAAAGCCACATGTCCCAAAGTATAGAAATTAACTATCAAGATTTAGACTACTAATGAACATTTAATATAATGATGCTTTAGATATTTTTAAAGTAATTATCACCGAAGTATCACATACAACTCATCCCACATTAATCTTGCTTAGCAAGATGAATATTGTTGGTAGTAGAAAATGTGCATCTGGAAAAAGCGAGAAAAGAAGTTCATTTTTGAGGTGAATGTTTGTTTTTGAGTCATAGTAAAAATCCAACCACTGACATTCACCGTAATTATTACTCGCGAAAGTTCATGGTTCATAAGTTGTCATAAACTAACTATCTACCATCTATAAACATAATTTGGCTATGCACTATTTCTCAACTTAATTTCATTTTAACAAATAGCAAATTATATAAAGTTTAAATAATTATTTAACTTTTTGACTATCCACTATATATGAACTTATTTTAATTTTAATAAATAAAAAAATCATATAGATTTCAAACGATTATTATAAATTAATGATAACATTTAAATTGGAAAAAAATATTTTAAACTTATTATCAAAAAATAATCTTGAAAACTTAACTCTGGAGAAGGAATACTTACCACATAAAATATTATCTATATAATCATTTTCACAATAATAAATAAATAAATAAATAATATTTATTTATATTTATATATAATTAAAAATATAGAAAACAACAACTTAAAATTTAAAAATATTTGTTAAATAAATATTAAAAAATTAAAACTTTATAAAATAATATTTTCAGTAAATTCATGTTGATATTTTTATTAATATTATTTATTATATTAAAATTAAATTGGTATTTTATTCATTTATATTTATGAATAATAATTATTTTAGGTTTACAAATAATTATATAAATTATCAAATATTTATTGCAATATTATTATAATTTATTTTTTATTAACACATTGCTCATTAACTATGTGGGATACCAGTTGTGACACCCCTACACTTGTGGTAGTCTTTCAATCACTTATAGCGAGGTGCGGTACTACCAATCGTTTTCTTTTCACCAATACTTACAATTGTAGACTATGCCTAACATTCTATACTTAGTTTTATTTTTGCTACCAAGTATTATTTTTATACTTTATACAAGTGAAAGCCCATAACATTCACATAAATAAAATTATACAAGAGAAATGCACAATAATATAAAGGGAGGGGCAACTCCCTGCAATATGAGTATGCCTGAATCAATATATATAATCTTCTTTTACAAGTACAAGTTAAATCTTAGGAAACCCCAAATTTACACTTAGCTAATTTTCAACTTCGGCAAACTCGGTTGCCGAGCTCGTCAGCGCCTCCGCACGGTCGCCACATGACTCACCAACCATTCATTCACCTTGTTGCGTGATCGTATTGTTTGCCCAACTTGGGCGCGCCCCGTCATAACCATGTCACCACACACGGGCGCCCTCGCACGAGTCACACCTTCGTTCACAATATCAACACTTCACACCAGCGGGGGACTCCACCAAGTCTCCACCATTTACCCTTGCATGACGGGTGGACACTCACCCGAGCTGCCCAAGAACCCGTGCCAAGTCGTCGCACAAACCGAGTGCCCATGCCTCCGTTCAACCGTCGAGTGCTCTGTCGCACACTAGGGTGCCCACACCTGTGCACACCCTACTCTTCGACTGGCGGGCGCTCCTCTACCTGTGCCCTCACCCAAACCAAGACAATGCATTTTCCTATTGCAACTTCACTCAAGGTTGGGCGCATCACCGTGCTGCGACTTCCCTTTATTTGTTGCGGCTATGTTTTATTCCACGGACTTCTCCTTTGTTGAATGAACGAAGATCGAATGATGCAAATGTCTCCAACATGTGCTTGTTCATACGAGTCGCAGGGAAAGGTCTTGGCTACCCAGCCGACCTGCCCACGCCCTCATCTCCATCGCAAACACTTCTAAAACATGAGTTTGCCTTCGTCCAAACGCCCACAAGTAAGGTCGGCCTTGCTACGTTTGTTGGTCAGTCGTAAGTTGAGCATTCATGCTCCCCATGCATATAAAACAGCTCTCTCTCCTCCTACGCATTTGTATTATAACATAACTCCATCGTGTTGAAAGTCTGAGCTCACACTTTAGTCAATCTGTGCACCCGAGCGATGAACCAACTCGTTGCACCAACAGGAGGTCGTGCCAAGGACTGTAGGTCCTTACATCCTCCTCCACCTGAAATCATTGTCATCCTCGACAACATACCATCCTGGTAGCCATCCACCAAGATCATCAACAATTGTCTCACCCATGATGTTAACTCCTCCACATACTACAACCATCTCTGCAACATATGTAGAACCACTGTCTCCATCATGTCTCATCCCGGCAACCATCTGTCACCAAGATCACCATACCAAGGTATACACCCCATCATACATCAAAACTCATCTCAATCCATGACCATCAACCATCTCGTTGCAATCTCCACATGTTGCTCCCCATCGTGGAAGGCTGGACCTTCCATCCAAGCAACATGCTTCCTGCAACCTCTCGTGTCGACCTCATCATGTGTCGTCCTTGTGTGAAATGTTGCCAAGATACTCCAACATAATGTTAACACATCTCTATACATTGATGTCCCCCATGTCTGAACAAGTTGGGTAGCTAATCCAATTGTCACGCTCAAACCATGAGAATGCACATCATCATGCAACCATCAGTCATTTCTCAGAACATCCTATCACATCCTCAACTCGATCAAGAATCCATCTCCATACAAGTATAAGCCATGCTCAGGTCCATGAAGTAGTCTCCATCTCATCTACAACATGTTGTCCATGATGTTTGGTCCTAATGTGTTGCATGAAATTAGCCACATCTACCCCAACACCATCATCCATATGTGTGCCTCCTCAATATGAAGAGACCATTTCATCAAACTCCAACTCTTGATGTGCCACATCTAGGTCCATGAAGCAACCTCCATCATATCTGCAATGTGCCATCCCTCAAGTCTGCCATAGAAACAAGTATACACATGTCTCATCTATCCACGTGTTGCCCATGATCCCAAATCAATCAGCTCCCATGTGTCAAAAGTGGTTAAGTCTCAGCTCAACCCATGCCCAAGTGTTGCCACCAAGGCATCATCATCATTGTAACTCCATCACTCCAAAGTGTCTCTTATCGATCATCCGCATCAAGTCACTCTTTCAAGCCATTCCCATACATGTACTCGAAAGTATGCACCCCATCCTGCATCAAAGTCTCTAACCTCAGCTCCTCAATGCATTAGATCCTCCAAGTCCACCATATATGAAGTCCCTAGAAATCATAACCTCATGTCATCATGAGCTCCGTGAGTCATCTCCAACCAACATCTCAGCTAGCATACAAGTCTCATCCCAAAGGTCTATGCAAGATGTCTCAACTCTCCATGTAATAGGAGTGCTCCATAGCGTGTTCCCAACTCCATCCAAGTCCATGGCCTTGTTATACATAAGTGCACAACCTCTCCATCGACTCATTAGTAAAACATCTCCATGACACATCAACAAATCTGCCTGCACAACATCCCTACCTTGGCACTCCTCATTGGATGCCCATAAGTGACACCTCTATAAGTGCTCTTGCATAATGTCCCTGCATAAGATTGCCATGCTCCATGTCTCCAACCTGATGTCCATGACTAACTTTCCCATGTTGTCCAACCAAGTAGACCCATCACAACAATCGGTCATCCTCATCCAAGTCTGTAACCTTCGGTTTAGTGAACTCGGTCACCCAACCATATCATCATCACGAGTCCCTTCCATCATAGCTCCCCTACTAAAGGTTCCACCAAGACTATCTCTTGGGCTCGGCCATGAGAAGTCCACCCAAGTATCATCAAACTCAAGTGTGTGCCCCTCTCCAATCTATCCATGAGTCATGTCGGGCACTTAGCCAATTCTCAATGTGGCTAAAGCATGACCCAATCCTTCGCAATGATCATCACGTTCCTCCTTTATCACGGGCCTTTGTACCTTCTACCATAAGGTCAAAAACAACCCCAACAAGTCTTGCAACAGTTAACAATCTTTGCTTCTCCATACAAGGTCTCATCATAGACATCCATGGTAAGATCTTCCCTTGCATTGGCAAACTAATTTTTCCCTTCCCTGCATATGGTCCATCTACCAAATGCTCAAGTGAAACACAAGTGTCAATACTTACTTCATCATCATGAGGTTCCTCCATATGAGTATCCTCATTTACCCATGTCTGCAAACTGTACGATCCTGGTCCAACTTGATCAATCTCAGGTTCATCCTCCATCATTGTCACATATGCAACATCCTCAAACATCATGGTTTCCTCTTTCTTGTCAACACAATCTGCAACTTCATCTTACTCCATTGTCCAACCAAGTTGAAGAAGTTTGTCTTCAACATTATTTTCCAAGACTTCAAGTTTCTTTTGAATCCGAGGGTTCTCTTCTTTCATCCACTTCAACCTGTATAAGGTAAGCAAGAGCTTCCCTTCACATTCTTCCAAACCTGCCATGCCTTGTCATTAAGCTTGGTCCAAGCACTAAGCTTCACGTCTGCTAAACCTGTTTCACCATTCACTTGAATCACCCTGATATTCTACCTGTCCCTGCAAAACTTGAACTTCCTTCCAAGTCTTCGATCTTCGTAGAATTAGCTCCTTGATTCAGTACACCAGCATCAGCTCTTTGGCACTAGCTCCGATACCAACTGTCATGCCCCTACACCTGCGGTAGTCTTTCAACCGCTTATAGCGAGGTGCGGCACTACCAACCATTTTATTTTCACCAATTCTTATGATTGTAGACTACGCCTAACATTCCATACTTAGTTTTATTTCTGTTACCAAGTATTATTTCTATGCTTTATACAAGTGAAAGCCCACAACATTCACATAAACAAAATTATACAAGAGAAATGCACAACAATATAAAGGGAGGGGCAACTCCCTGCAATATGAGTCTACCCGAATCAATATATATAATCTTATTTTACAAGTACAGGTTAAATCTTTGGAAACCCCAAATTTACACTTAGACAATTTTCAACTTCAGCAAACTCGGTTGCCCAGCTCATCGGAGCCTCCGCATGGTCGCCGCATGACTCACCAAAACTTCGTTCACCTCATCGCATGATCGTGTTGTTTTCCCAACTTGGGCACACCCCATCGTAACCAAGTCGCCACACACGGGCGCCTCCACACGAGTCACACCTCCGTTCACAATCTTAACACTTCACACCAGTGGGCGGCTCCACCAAGTCTCCATTGTTTACCCTTGTACGACAGGCGGGTTCTCACCCGAGCTGCCCAAGAACTCGTGCCAAGTTGTCACACAAACTAGGTGCCCACATCTCCGTTCAACCGTCGGGTGCTCCGTTGCACAACCGGGCGCCCACAGCTGTGCATGCCCTACTCTTCGACCAGCAGGCACTCCTCTACTAGTGCCCTCACCCAGACCAAGACAACATGTTTTCCTCGTGCAACTTCGCCCAAGATTGAGTGCATCACTATGCTGCGACTTCCCTTTATTTGTTGTGGCTACCTTTTATTCCATGCACTTCTCCTTTGTTGGATGAGCGAAGATCGAATGATGCAAATTTCTCCAACGATTGCTTCTTCATATGAGTGGCAGGGCAAGGTCTTGGCTACCCAGCTGACCTGCCCATGCTCTCATCTCCATCGCAAACACTTCTAAAACATGATTCGGCCTTTGTCCAAATGCCCACAAGTAAGTTTGGCCTTGCTACGTTTGTTGGTCGGTTGTGGGTCGAGCGTTCATGCTCCCCATGCATATAAAATAGCTCGCTCTCCTCCTAGGCACTTGTATTATAACATAACTCCATCATGTTGCAAGTCTGAGCTTGCACTTCAGTCAATCCGCGCACCCAAGGGATGAACTAACACATCCCACCAATGGGAGGTCGCGCCAAGGACCATAGGTCCTTACACCAGTGAACCTACATCAGAATCGGCCTTGTTACTGGCGGATGATGAACTACCTTCCTGATATGCTGAGGCAGTAGCACAGTCATATAAAAAATTTAAGGGAAAATAAAAAAAGAAATTGACATTGTTTTTAAATATATTTCAATAATTCTTCATAAACCATCTAAGATCTAAGGTAATATGATCACTTTAAAGACGTTTATTTGTACTCCAGCTTTGCAGTATGTTGTCTAGGAGCTCCTTCCATCACAAAATGTGAATAGTCGTAGGAACAAAGTATGTCGCCGAACTCTCTAATCTTTTCTTAGAGATTGTGTACTCTTTCGTCTTATTATCACTGTGCAACGGCAATTTGGGAGGTGTTACATTTACTAGGTAGCATTATTTATAGTGACCTAAATGTGGCTGGCGAACACCTATGAGTTTTGCTAACAAAAACAGAATCGGTAACATTAACACGCTAAACATTGACTTCCCTTGTTCCGTCTTCGAGTATGAACTTGCCCCCCTTGGAAACCCCGACACCCAACTGTGTATCCGTAGCTCTGACTCTCCTTGAAATATTCTATCTAGGGTCAAAGAATATATTGGTAAACCGAAAAGGAAAGTTTGGTCACCGTTAAAAGTGATAAGAATGTTGGTTGGGCGTTTGTGATGACGTTGTTAACCTAGGAAAATTTAACATTGAATGGTTAAAGCTTCTTGCGATGCAATTCAATGATACGTGATGATACTTTCCATTTTCTCCCTTGTGTTACTCTTGGTAGTTGTCATTCATTCAGGTTACTATTTTTGTTGTATCTGTCAAGTATTTCACAAAACAATATTTTTATTCTAATTTATATTTATTATTAAATTTAATAAAAGAATGCATTAATTGTTTAAAAATAAGATAAATATTTATTTTTTTTAATTTAATAATTGTGATTTTATAAAAAAAAAAAAATTGATTAATGTTGAAATAATTTCATTATGGATCATGATCTTATTTGTGTTGGTAAGCCATTAGATATAAAGTTCAAAAAAATTGATGTGTTGGGGTAATTTATGCTTGTGTTAAAATCAGCTATTGAAGAGGTATGCATAAAACTAGTGTTACAAACAATGCATGTGTTTTTTGAGACTAAGCATTAAAAAGTGTAGAAAAAAATTTGTGTTGAAGACAATGCATGTAGTGTTGGGATAGGGCATGATTAGTATTGGGATAAGGCATTGAAAATGTGTGGAAGAAGAATTTGTTGGCAGAAGATATCAATAAAACAGATTAATATTGAACTTGCTACTCAACATTTGGTGTTGTGGTTTGTTAGATTTTAAAGGAGTTTGAATTTAATGATCTAGATATCACATACAAATCATCTCAATATTAATATTGTTTAGCAAAATAGATATTGTTGGTAGTGGAAAATGGGTATGTTAGAAAAAGTTATAAAAAATCTCATGTTTCTATCAATCCACATTGAGAAGAATAGGCCCTCTCCTCCAAGAACATTTAGACATAAAAGAAATACCTCTATTAATAATTATATGTACATAATTCTCTATCAATATTGATAGAAGAAAAGAAAAAATTTAAACATATAACTACATGAATATTTTCTTTAAGAAAATTCATAATAAAAAGTCATTCCTATAAATAAATCTTTTCTATTTCTTCTCATATTTATGAATAAAATTTATAATAAACTTAATAATTAAACTTATAAACTAACCTCCATCATTTTAATTCACTATCCAGTATTTATCAATTAATAAATTTAACAAAACAAAATCATTAAATTTAAAAATGTTTATTGAGATGAAAAAAAATAGTTATATAATTTTCATTAACAATAGTTTATTAAAGTATTATTTATAGAAATATATATATAATATATATAATAATATTAATATAATATATAAAAAAATATAAATTTAGAATTTAAGTAAATTCATTCTGATATTTTTAATCACATTATTTAAATTTGTAAATTTATTAATTTTTTATGAATAACGGTTGTTCGTATTTATAAATAAATGAATAAATAATCAAATATTTATTATTATTTTATGTATGGGATAGAATATATGGGGAGAGGGTTTTTATTAAGGTATGTGGTCATGACAAAGTCATTTGTTGAAAATTATAAGGGTAAAAATTCAGTCATGTTAGGGGTTGGTGCCATTGCCACTACAAAAGGCATAAGTTAAACATGCTAGTCATCTCATGGCACATATTACCTAATGGTTAGAAGCATATATTTCCTCCTAAAAAGTCACAAGTTCAAAACCAAGGCAAAGTTAAGTATATATGCCTTATCATTATTATAATTATTTTAAATAAGGAAAAAATGATTTCATAATTTTACTAACTATTATGATTATAACTTAATATAACTTAATAAAGATTAATTCTTATATATAATATATATATATAGATAGAGATAAGATATATATATATAAATATTTTTTAACTATAGCAATTATTTGAATTTAAATTTATTAAATATTTAAGTTAAATAAATAAATAATATAAATATATTTCTATCTATGTATTTACTTGGTAGCACTCACACAATGAGGGTGATTGGGCATCTCCTCCATCCTCTCCATCCTTGTTATGATGCTAACTCACACACAAGGGGTTTACAGTTACCAATATATTTAGTGCATTGCATGTGCTTCCTCACTTCATCAATCATGTAAGAAATCTTTCAAAAGGTTAAACGCCATTTGAATATTGGAGGTGGCATAAGGAGGTATGAGCAGACTCACTTGGAAAGTTTTGTTATACTAGAAAAGTTGGAGGAAATCATTGGTAGTATATACAAAATCTAACCATTGTAGTCATGATATCAACCAACATGTACTTCTTCTCAGATGAGGGTAGTGACTAGCTAGCACGAATGCCTATTTTCTTGTAGCAGTAGTAGTCTTTTTTGTCTTCTCATGTCAATGTATGTAAAGATTTGGCACAACTAGCCTGATTTTATAGGTTTATATTGATAAGATGAGCTAGTTAGATAAGGTTTTAGCAATTGATGAGCCCTAGTATTGCATCAAGGATGCTGAAACTTCCAAGGCTCTCAACTTAAATTATCAACCTCAGGTTCGTACAAACTTAGAGGTGACAAGATTATATGCACAATAGATCATGTTCTACTCATGTCACCCTCAGTCACTAGATTAGATCAGACTACTCCTTCAACTAACTACAAAGAGAAATCCTTATGAAGTCATATCATGATTGCAAGCAAATGAGCATGTTTCTAACTACAAAAATGAAAATGCCATTCCTTAAATGTAAAGGATAATTGTAATTTCATGAAAGGAATAAAGTACTTTAATTGTAGAAGTAAACCATACTACTCTACGTATGCACTAATAACATAAATATTCTACTTTCATGAATCATTTATCTAATTGAAACTCAGTTGAAAATGAGGAATTCATTTTTCAACACAACTATGGAATTCGAAAATACTAAGTTTAATTCTACATGAAGTTTTGCATTTGCAGTGAGGAAACGTTAGGTTTGGAGTGGCATTGGATTCCGCTTAATGATGAAATCAAAGCCTTGAGGCCACTATTAATCTTCAAAATGCAGGAGTCAAAGTCTAGATCAAATGTGAATGGATTTAAGGAGTGTTATAGGAATTTCTACAGAAGGCTCTGGTTTGCTACAGGAGTGGGTACAAGAGCTTTCCAATGGGAAGGATAATATATTGAAGGTGAAGGATGGTGGATGAATGTAAATGAGTGACGTGGGAGCACCTTTGCGAAGCCTAGTACCCCTCGAAGGCCTATCTTGCACAAAATGTTATGCCCATAGTGTCCTTCACTGGCCCTAAAAGGGTGATCTTGATGGAAAAGTTTGAGAGTAGTATGAAGTTTCCAGGAGCAGTATGGAATGACCTAAGTGGATGTGTATGAGTGTTTCAATCTGTTAAAGTCAACAAAAATCCCTACAAAATAATCAAGTACATGCATCAAATGATCAATATTGCAACAAAATAAATGAAAGTAGAAAGGATGAGTTCAATTTTATTTCCTTAAGATCTACTCTACCCTACAACATATAATTAATCTAATGTCAAAATCAATGCTACTAACTTCTAAGTTGCAAAAACTAAGCATGCAGAAGAGTTACAATCCAAAACATAACAATTTCCAAGAAATAATAAACACATATTTTTGACTTGTGGTTGTAGATCTTCCAACCACACTTCCCACAAAAGAGTTATTGGTCAAACCTGCAACTACAATTTTTGTAATATGATTCCTACTTAAACAAGAAATCAATGAAATGACTTGAAAAAGAACAAGGAAAAAATATATGTGAGGTACTAAATCCTCTGGGTTGTGCCCAAACACAAGGGTTTCATCCCTCCAAATTTAACTTAGATGTAGCCCAAGAGTAAGATTTTCATCGATAAAAAGTAAGAGTCACCTATGTTATGTGAAAGATGAAGATAACGATATAAAGCACTAGGCTCTTAGTAGCTACTCCTATCTCCAACAAAGGTTTGAATCCTAATGATCCTTTAGGCTTGTTTATTTATACAAAAAGTAGATAAAGGGAAACTCCATTGAAAGGAAGATTTATTCCCTCAAAGATCTCAGAATCGGTGGATCTGGTTCCCTTGGATCTTCAAATGCACTTGAGTTCCTTAGTTTTTGTTGAGGAATATTTGGTATCAAGCCAAGTTGGAGAGTTAGTGTAGTGCAAAAGCCTCTTATATTCTCTCTAGATGTTTACAAGAAGCTCCTACATAGTAAATATCTCCAAAAATTATGACAAGAACCCTTTAGTCTTCCTACTAAGCATATCATTGCTAAAAATGCAAATTAATGTGAAAAAATGAGAGTTTTAAGGGCTAGAGGATAGGATAATGGGCATCAAAGTATACTTGTTAATGGACCCATCATCACCCCTCTACCGAAGGTGTTTCTCAGCCTATAAGAAAGTCATTATTTGATGTGAAGTTCATTCATGGCCATGGCGACCTCTCTAAAATTCGAAGGCATTTCAGATGGTGTGCCTTCCTGTGGATAGAACCCTGCATTTTCTTCTATGTTTGTTCATTCCTTTTGTTCTTTTGCCAATATCTTCTTTCCTGTAGGCCCATCAGTAAGGGAGGATTGAGTTTGAGCCCTATCTAATTGATCTTCAAACTTTTCATCATTCTTTTGAAGTTTGGGGTTCTCTCCAAGGAATTCCTTAGTATTTCTAGAGATTGACACACTGTAATTTCCAAACGGTGAGGCAGACCATGCCATCGTATTTGCAGGAATGAAAACTTTATGTCCTAAACATCCTAACAGTGCCCTCAAAATGGAGGGTAGTTTGTTCTTGGGTTGTCATATACCATGGTGCCAATTCAGGATTAGTGGAGATGAGGTGGTGTTTAGTAATGACAGCCTTGGGGCTCACCAATTGTTTTGTGATGTAAAAATGCTCCTTGTCTTATTTTTCCATCACCCTCCTTACTTATTCAACTTTGGTTTCTTCATGGGTCAACCAACAGGCTAGTGCCATTACCTGCATGTCCCCCTATCTAGACTTGGGGTCCTAAAATTTCTTGCTTGTGAGTATCATATTGTTCATGTAGAACTCAACTAGTTTGGCTCTATCCTCAATACTTTCCTTTTTGCAAAATTAAATGAATTTCTTGTACTCTTGGAAAGGTAGAGAGCCATACTATGATAATGTCTTTATCTACAATTGTAGCCACTACTCCTTGAGGAAGATGGCGTAGGATTTGGATGGTTTGCTTCATTGTATGTCTTCCAAGGATAAACTTTCCGAAGTGGCAAGTTGTATCTCTTTTTCTTGCAACTTCGCCTTTTGTTCTCAGTCTGTAGTTGCTCCTTATTGAAAGAATCCATTAGCCTTTAGTTATTCAATTCCTTTCTTATTTCATTCACCTTTTCCTCCATGAGGCCCACATATTACGCCTTCTTGGATCTTGCAATTGGAATCCATCTATGATTTCTGCCTTTTTCCCTTCCATTCCTTCCATCCATTCCTTTAATTTCTTAAATATTCATAGGATTCCATAAGGAAAGGACAAGAGTAGAGGATATCCATTAGGGTATTATCAATTAGAGTGTGCTCTGTTGGCATAAGGATTGCGTGAATTATATGGAATTTACGGTGTTTTTTCTTTCATAGAGACAGTTTCCATGCATGGTTTTCTTAGTGAATTAAGAGGCTAAGAATTATATTTATAGTGATTGCTTATAATAAACTATTATAGTTTTTAAGGAATTACATTAGGAGCTCAATATTTTATAGAAGGAACCTAGAGGAGTGTTAAACAAATTGGTTAGGGTATAGATTGGTTTTGCAGGATCTCTAGGGTCTTTTTAGGCATTTCTAGTGTTTTATCTCTAAGCCTACGATCTCCCAGTTAACAATAAATGTCGGGTCACTAATATAGTAATACTAGACCCAATAGTTGTTTCTTCACTAGTTGGTATCTCTATGATTCTCATTGCCCGTACACATTCTAATTGTTAATTTGGAGATAATATAGGATTTTTAGGGACATCAATACACAAAGTGTACAACTTTAATGATGTAAGTGCAATGATGGAGCACTAAATATGATGAAGACTGCACTAGAACTTTTCAATGTGATGGAATAATCAGATGGCAATGTTAGGAGAAATTTTAAATGTTTTGTGGAAATATTTCCTAATGTAAACAAATATTCAATTTCCCTTATTTTGTGAGAACAAGAAAGTATTCATCTCTTGTGACTCTTGGTTGTCCCATGTTAGCTTTCTTTTGAAAGAGCAAGAAGATTTTAGAAGAGCAGTGTAGTGGAGGCAAATGAGTAGTGGAGAGTAAGAGATGAGGAGCTCCGGGATGAGGAGAAGAGACGAATACTAAGAGAGGCCTCAACTATGTTATATATCTTTATAGTTTTAATATATATTTAAATTTGATATTTATATGCCTTCGTGTTTGTTAACTTTTCAGTTTATATATTGTTGGTGATGTTTCTTGTTTGGACTTGTTAAGTTGTTTTATGTTATGAATCTAAATGTGTTGAAAAGAATAGTGGTTGTAGATGTGATGTATTGATGGTATGTTCTTATTTAGACTTATATTTCCATGGACAAGTGAGTACCTACTATTGATATGTTGTTGGTGCTAGTATATCACATGTTGAGTTCATATTAAAAGGAAACCTAAATATTGTGACCTCAATCATTGTGTAGTTATGCATGGTTCTTTTGTATTTTGTTTCAAATCCACATGATAAAGTTTCCTCTATGATTTGGAGAATTGATTGTGTGGTTGTACAAGTTTTATAGTGGCTAAGTGTTGTTACAATCGAACATAGCATTATGTTTTGGAAAATGTTGTCAAAAAAATGCCTCTTTGATTGTTTTCGATTGGCAAAGTTGTATACTGAGATATCCCAGTTTTATTTTTTTGATTCATGTTGTAAATTCTATAGATGTGTGGTTGTGCCTGGAATAGTGGTTTCACGATTTATGTTAGTGATTGATATGTTTTTACTGCATAAAACGGAGCACCCTGTTTTGTTGAATGATGTCAAAACCCTTGTAGATTTGACTTAGCCTTGGAAAAGAGGTTAAGGTAGGTAAGTGGAATCATTTCTTGCATCATAGAGTCAGTTAAGTCTATGGGAAGTCAATTACAACAAGGATGACTATGCCAAGTCCTTTAACCTTCCAGAAATTTGAAAATCATAGCTTTTGGGGTGCTAAGAAATTTTTTTGCAGCGCCTACAATAGAAAGTTTCATGGATGTGTGTTTATGTCTTTAAAATTTTGTTTGGCTTTCATTTTCATCATTTTCTATATGGACACATATTAAATTAGATTATTTGAGGAAACTCTGGGGTCACATGAAGAATATTTCATGGAACTAATGGAGGAAAATAAATATTACGTTTTTGGCTGCATATGTAAAATGTTTTATGAAATATATTTGAAGATGATAGAGAAAGTAAAGTTCTGTATGTTTTAGTCCTGGATTATTGATAGTCAGTGTAATCCAATCTGTCATCTAGTGGTATCAGAGTAAGCTACATTTCTTCGAGAATGTCAGGGAATTTCCGCTCTTTAGTGATGTAGTCAGAAAAATAGATATTAGACTTTAGAGTTATAGTACAATTGAAACTGAAATGAAGTGATAGTGGAGATGTTTTCATGTCGAGAAGAGTTTATCCATGTAGATATAGAACTTTCAGGTTTGAATACAACGTGACAATGAAAGAGGTTGAAGAGAGAAGAACCTTACAGTAGAGGGGGACAAGTTGAATTCTTAAGAAGTAAGTGAGTTGATTGGAGGGAAGCGAAGAGCGGATATGCTTGTGAGGAAAAACAAGTGTATTGGTTGAACAAGTAGGTATAATAAATATTGTGGAAGTTGAGATATTATTATAGATCTTATAGAATTGAATGTAATGTTTATGTTAAGTTGGTCATTAAAAGAATTGTGGTTGAAGGACTGAATTGGTAGTAACTACCATAGGATGTAAGCTATCTAAAAGGAGAATGAAAAGAAAATTTTTTTAGATGAAGAGATGGTGACATCACCCAACCAGGAAACAAATCACTAGAAACTAAGAAGAGTGGGAAATTGAATATGCAGCAGCCAACAAATTTGAAAGCGAAGAGAAGGAGTGCTCAAGAAAAGGTTCTACTATATATAACCTCAAGAAGAGAAGGTACCAGAAAGATGACTTAGCATAGGTGACAAGCAACATAGTTGTTACCGAGAGAGCAAGGGCTTGATGAAGCTCAATAGTATACAAGGAGAGTTCACAAGAGGAAGAGATGAAGATGATTGCTATTAGTCATAGCAGGGGTTCAAAGGAAATTCACAAGAAAAAAAAGAAAATTTCTAAAGCATTTGGACTCAAAGGAATGAGTGATGAATATTTTGAGAAGGACATGGCTAAGAAGAATTGAATAAGGTGAGACAATTTCTACAAGAAATTCAAGATGATCAAAGTTATGGTTAGATAATGAGCAAGAAGAAGGTGAGATGGCATTCCTTGCAAAGGAAGCTGAGACCAAATAACGACATCAAATCAGAATAAAAAATCAGAGTAGTTTAGTGTGAAATGAAGATATTATGCATGACATGGAGGAGTATACCATAGAAATTCCGAAGTTGTGTGATCTTAAAAATCATAACTATTATATGTATGGAAAATTTGAAGAATCCATATAGAAAAAGAATATAATATTTGTTTAAAAAACACCATCGAAAGAGAGAACAAATCAAGAGGTAGAGTTTTGGAGGAATGGTTGGTGAATGATACATGTGATGAATATTGAATAGAGGATAAAATAAATACAATTCAAGAATATTTCTTTGAATTATATGGGGAATTGGAATTCTTGGGAGAGAGGATAATGAACCAAGGGTATCATATTTAGAATGAAAAATAAAAACTAGAAAAGGAAAACATTTTCTTGGATGATAATAAAGATGAAACTATAAGCTATAACCAATACGCTATTAAGGAAAGAGATAAACCATAATTTTTTCAAATTTTCTAACAAGAGAAGGTATGTAGTATCCTAAATATACCAAATTTCAGCCAAGGACTAGATTATAAGATGAAGTTGATAAAAGGAAAGAAAGACTGTATAGTTGGTTGTATGAAGAGACAACCCATAATTTTGAAGAAATTTTTGAGAAATGTAATGGCAAGTTTGAACAATTCAAAAATAAGTAATTGTCAGAATTTGCAATAGAAGTAGTAGAAGAAGGTACAAGTTGATTAAAGATCTAGTAATATTTTTAAGTTTCTCCATGGAACTGACAATAGAGGAAGGTGAGGATATTTGCAACGACCTAGAGAAATGAGTGCTCAAAGGGTCCCATAGAAGAGGACTAGGAAGATGCCAAAAACCCAAACCCAGAGAAACACTTGGTGAGGTATTATGCAACAAGGCAGATGCTTCTTATTGCAGAGACATGTTGCACCTCATGATTTGAATTTATTATGAGAATACTATATTCATATGATAAGAAGGTCATAAATTTTTGTACCTTGGAAGTCTAAAGCAAGTGCATATATGGATCACTAAATTCGATGAAGAGTAGACCAAAGCTTTCCAATATGATGGGATGGTCACATGGTGATGATGGGAAAAATTTTAAATGTTTAATGGAATTATTTCTTATTGTAAATGAAGTTTCAGTTTCCCTTACTTATTGAAAAGAGGAAATGAATCATCTCTTGTGACCCTTGGTTGTAAAATGTTTGGTTTATTTTTAAAGAGGAAGAGTGTTTGATAAGCGTAGTGGAGCAGAGGAAGAAGAAAAATGGACAAGAAGAGAGGAGGTGCTCCAAAATGAGGAGAAGAGACAGAGGTCAAAAGAGGCCTGGGTTGCATTGTATATCTGGATAGTTTAATCTATATTCAAATTTCATATTTATATGCCTCTACATTTGTTAACTTCTCTATCTACTTATTGTTAGTGAAGTTGTTGGTTTGCAATTGTTAACTCGATTTATATTAGGAATCTGAAGTGTAGTGGTTGTAGATGTTATGTATTAGTGGCATACCATTATTGGGCCTTATATTATCATGCATAGTTGATTAACTGCTATTGATATGTTGACCTTACTAATATATTGTATGTGCACGATTCTTTTTTATTTTGGTTTGAATCCCCACATGAAAGTGTCCTTTGTGTACTAGAGTAGTGAATGTGTGGTTGTGTGAGATTTATAGTGGCTAAGTGTTGTTACAGTCGAACATAGCATTATGTTTTGAAATGATGTCAAGAAAATGCCTCTTTGATTTTATTAGAAAAGTTGTATGGTGAGATTACCCATTTGCCTTTTTTCGAGTCATGTTGTAAATTTTGTAGAAGAATGCACAGTTGTGCCTGGAATAATGGTTGTGTGATTTTTGTTAGTGATTCATGTGTTGTTACTACATAAAATAGAGCACCTTGTATTGTTGAATGTTGTCAAAACCCTTGTAGATGTGAGTTAGCCTTGGAAAAAAGTTGAAGGAGGTTAAGTGGAATGATTTCTTGTGTCAAGGAGTAAGTTAAGGTTGTGGGAAGTCAATTAGAACAAGCCCAAGTAATTTCAACTTCTAGTAATTAAAATAACACAGCTTTTAGGGCACTATGAATGTTTTTTTTTTTTGCGCTATGAAATTATATTAGTGCCTACAACTCAAATTTTAGGGTTTCATGTTTGGGTCTTTAAAACCCTGTTTGACCTATTGTTGCATCGTTTTCTAAATGGACACATGTTAAATTGGTTGAGGTGAGAAAAATTGAGGGTTAGATGAAGAATCTCTCATGGAACTTATGGAGGAAAATCATATTCTCTTTTTTGTTGTATATGTAAAATGGTTTATAAAATATAGTTGAAGTTGATAGGGAAAACAAAGTTTTGTGTATTTTAGTCTTGGGTTATTTGTAGTCAGGGTAATTTTGTTTATCATTAATTGGGTTGGTGTTGCATGTTTGTTATCCCGAGACCCATGCAACACCAACCTGGATGTGCTCACAAGGGTTCAGGGCCACAGGGCCATGGAATAGTCCACTATGTGGAAAATCGAGATTTTGGGGAAAACCATCTCATTCTCTAGGAGGAGTAGACCTTCTCCCTCCATTTGATTCTCTAGAAAATTAGAATCAACAAGTCACCATGATTCTAGAGTAGCTCACATGAGATTGGCATGAGGACTGAAACAATTTTTTTTCTTTTGTTAACGACCTTCAACAAAATCAATGACACATGATGGATCAGTTGGTATCAGTGTGTCAATTGTTAAAAAGGATTTAGGAGAAGCAATAAAATCTCGAAAGCATGATGGAACATATGGAAGGACACATTCATGAAGCCTTTCATCCTCTTCCACTACGAGGAAATAGATTGGACATTCCAACTCAAGGAAACTTTGTTGAGCAAGCACGAATTCCATATATGTTTTGGTTGTTGGGATCTTTTGGATTTTTTTGCATATTAGTATATGGTCTTTTAGTATAGTTCTGTTGTTGTCAATCTGTTTTTTCTAATACCTTTGTGGTCAACAAGTCCAATAGAAATAAATCTAGAAAACTTTTGCATCCAAGTTTTTCACATATTCCTCTAAAATAATTTAATAGAAAATTTAGATTTAAAAAAAAATCATTAATCTATTTTTTACTTTATCTTTAAAAAAATTAATATCTATTTAAAAATAAAAATAAAAACAATCCTATTATATTAATACTTTAACTTTCAAAAATGGAATAGTAAAAAATGTGAATAGAATAACTAACTACAAAAAAATATGATAATCATTATATAATAAATTATTTTATTTAAAAATAAAATTTGTTAATAATAATAAGAAAAATAATTCGCAAATAATCAATTCAATTCAAAGAACTATATAAAAAAAATGGATTTAAATTGATTTATTTTTATTATATTAATATATTAAAAATTAATTTATATTTAACAAATTACAATATATTTATAAATACTAATATATTAAAATTGGTTTATATTTAAAAATTACAATATATTTATAAATATCATATTAATATATACGATATATTAGAAATTTATCTCTAACAAATCCTTAATAAATGTATAGTATTTCATTTATTTATTAAAATTGTTAAGTTTATAATCAATACAAAGTAATAAAAATCTATTTCATAAGTTATCATTTTTTGTGTAAGCTTGGTAGATCTCTTTTTCTATCAATATTTCATAATAATGTTTTTGGTTTCAACAAAACTGGAAAACTACAGGTAGCCTCAAGATGCCAATAGGAAACCAGGTATGTTGGCCACTTGTCTGCATCAAATGTTGTCCAAAATTTAAACAAAGTGATTCTAATCATCCAAGCTACATTGGCTACCTTATCATCTATATGCTTCATGCTCGAAAAGTAAGTGCTAACAGTCATCAAAACAACATTTAACTAGTAGGATTGTTTCATTCATCTGAAGAAGCAATTGGGGTCAGGGCTTTCGCACTTGACCCTGGTACTTTGCTTCGCATCATATTCTAGAAATTATGTTCAAACCTATTCACGGAAAGATTGTTTTGAGACAGTTGCATTTTGATAGACTATATCTCCTTCTGAAGATCCTTTAGACTTGGTTCTGTTGGTTTGTCCTCTTCTGATTCTTTTGTTTCCTTATAGGTCATCATTTCTCTAGCCAGGATGTTTTTCATAACCCAATATTGTTGGATGGTTTGCCAAAACAAAGTTTGGCAGCCTCTGGTATTGCTTGGATATTTGACTATTGTCTCCCATTCCTCTGCTTGAATCTCTTCATTTCCGATGTTAGCATTTAGTTCTCTTTCCCATTCAGAGATGACAACTTCCTCTCCCAGAATCTCTTCATTTTTCATATTAGAATTTAATTCTCTTTCCCTTTTAGAGATGACAACTTTCACCTTGGCTATGGATCCTACATAGTATGCGTTGATGATATTCTGCATACTTTCCTTTCATGTTTTCCTTCCTCTTTTCCGCGGATCTTATCTTGCAAATGGAACTAGGCCTTTCATATTTTTATTTTTCTTTTCTAATATTTTGTTCCCTTTCCTTCCCTGTTGGTTTCTTTCCTTCGCCATCTGAGTCTTCTTGCTGCTTCTTTCTTTCCTGTCCAAGTGACACAACTAGACCGAGTCCTAGTACTCATTGGCATGGTTCGGGTGCCATGTTGTCCGAGTCTTCTGCACACTGGTATTTAAGCTGCGCATAACAGAAACTAGAACTAAGACATTATGAACCGTAATTAAATTTTCCATAGTAGACACATAGTAATTTATGCTCTATAATTTGGTCTTGGTTTTGACATAATTCCTCATATTCTTACTTTGATACTTGGACTAAGAATTGGCCTTGTTTGTTTCGAGATTCCCATCATGCTTCCCCATTTCTAGATGAGACTACTCAGGTGTAGTATCTTTTATCCATTTTGTACCCTCTTCACTACTTTTACCCCAGTCAACACCGAGGTTCCACTCGCTTCCTTCAAAGTTTTGCAAGATAGAGACAAGTCCATCTTCCAGGTTGCTACTCCCACAAGGCCATCCGATGCCTCCAACATCTTATGCTACCAAGCCTACCAACTGGTCTCCCAGAAGTCTTTCCTTCCTGGTTATCACCACCACAGAGGGCAAGGCAATTCATTACCCTTTCCTACTAAACGACAGTTCTATCACCAAGCTGCGAATGTCCTACCCTTCACCAGTCAATCCCGTCATTGAAACCTAGTGAAAGCCAAGTTTGGACATTCTCCCCTCCTTGATTTCGAGGCCAATTACTACAGCCACTTCTACCAGCTCGTTCCAAGTCTTGCATCAACATTGTAATGAGGTTTTGTCTCAGGATCGTTGGGCCGAAGGGACCACCAGGGTCAGGTTTCGTGTCAGGCCTCCTGCGATTTTTTTATATCCTTCCCTACCAATGCATATACCCATTCTTAACTGCCAAAATAAATTATGCCTATAGATGCAGTTGAAAATGCTCGAGATGATGCTACTCCTGGAATCAATTTGACCCGACAATTTCCTTTTGCCCCAGGACCTAACTAAGCTTAGACGAGATTAAGATGTCCATCCCCCACTCTCGAGATAGCTATCTAGTCTATCCCATGCCAGGTTGATAGGCTAATAACCCAAGCATACCAATAAGCTTCAATTCTATATTCGACAGGGAAAACAATAATTATTAACTAGTAATCTTCTACAGGATTCATTACTGTTCCTCTTTTTATCTGAAATCGTCTTAGATTCCAATTCATATTTTCCATAACAACATAGGGGAAGGCAGGGAGCACATACCAGGTTTTCTAGGCAAAAGTTGAACATTGCTCGATATCCCCCAACACTCGGTACTTGGCAACTCCAAGTGCATGTCCTTCCTTCGCTTCGTGCATGCAAGTGCCCCTCCACCTTCCCACCTTTCCCTTTAATTTTCTCATCCACCTACCCCCCTCCCTTCCAAGAAACCCGCCACATGCTTTGCTACACTAGTTGCCTCCCTTCCCTTTTTGTGACGGTCTCACGATGAGAACCCACTTACCTTCCAATTAATGCCCTTCATTATTGCCTGCGTAATTCTGCCTGCTCCTACCGTGAGTTGCCCGATTCTCCACCTACACTTGCCAACTCTCGTGCCAACTGTCCAAACTCGCTTCCCTTTGCCCACAGTGCCATCTTGCTAACTTCGCTTTCCTCTTCATGCCGTGACATCTTGTCAACCTCTCCCCCCTCTATCGTGCATTGCCTATCGCACCCGATTAAGGGATTTATAAATTATCATTATTTTATATATCAGATTTTATTTATTTCCTAATATTTGTTTTTTTATTATCGCCTAAAAATTCAAAAAATAATTATGTTATCACTAATCACTACTTTAAAGAAATATATGATATCTTGACAAATAGAAAAAGAAATTATCCAAAATATATACAATTTGATATGAAGTTTCCTCCTAAAACCCATAAGCCTGGTTATTTAAGCCATCATAATTAACAAGACACGCAATTGTGAGAGGCTACTCCTCAAATGCATGCTGGAAAATGAAGCTATATATCTGGACTTTCGAAACAGCGATTATGAGGGGCTACTACTAAATGCATGTTAGAAAACGAAGCGAAATATCTGGATTTTCAAAACCGCTCATAATACTCGTATCCATCAAGTAACTCGCTTTTTGTTGATTCTCTTTATTGATATGGTGTTTGGGGATTTGGGTGCTATATCAATACTTGGTGGAAGCAGAGAGAGTCATGGCATTATTTGGTGGAAGCAGAGAGAATCATAATATTACTCTGAAAAGGTAAAGACGTCAACATTAATTGACGCCTTATCCGCGTGATTGTCAGTTTGAAAATAAAAAACCATTTTCATTTTTTTTCGTTTAAATTGCAATTAAGAACCATAAACAATAAAAATACGATTTGAATGAGCTGCCTTATTGTTAAACTCCTCTTGCAAACCCCAATTTAATGAAGTTAGAATCCCCTAGTTCAATTCCTAGTGGATTCTCATTAGTTTTTGGTGGAAGATGACATTAAATCTGGATTCTCATTAATTTTTGGTGGAATATGACGCTAAATTTAGCTAGCTGGAAGACAACTTACGTTAGTTTTCAAATAAACAGAATCCTTAGACTGAGAAGCACATTGTCTTGAATGTACTTGGTATATCACGGTACATATGCTTGAAATTGAGGAGAACGTTGTATGTAGATTCACAGAGTATTATGTGATACAAGAATTGTTCTATTGTGTGCTCACAGTTGCACAAAACCATTTGCATTTTGCATTTAGTTTTATATATTCCATCTCCATCTCTGTGATACAAGAATTGTTCTATTGTGGCTGACAGTTGCACAAAACCATTTCCATTTCTGACTACAAATGTTTAGTTTTATATGGGAAAAACCCTCAACTTATATGTTTCATCTTCATCGACCCAACAGAGAAAGGATGAAATCTTTCTTTCTAATGCTCCCAAAAACAAGACACCAGAAACCAGTGAAATAACAATATAACTCTAGCTTCCACATGATTCAAACCCCAAGAAGCTATACTACCATTGCCTACTAAATCCCTGTAGAATTGCCGCCTCAAACCGAAAGCCAACTCAGGCTAGACTAGGGGATTGTTCTAGATACGAGTAGTGGGTCATCCCGTCTAGAGAGAGACAACCCTCGTAAGAGTTCTTGCTGTCCCACTCAATCATCTATTTATAGTTTTCTCACTTTGAACTTCAATGGAAGGAGAGTTGTTTGAAAGGAGGATATTCACCTGATTCTTCAGAGCATATAATTGGAAGTCTAAAGCTCTTTTATTCGGTGCCCTCTGACAAAGCATGGTATTTATATTTATTTTGAAACCAATAGATATTACATTAGCTTTTCTTTCGTTTCCACGTTTCCTTTGAACCGGGCAAAAGTGAAGTAATACGCCTGAGAGTTACAGGATCTCAATCTCCTATTAGGCAATGAACAAAAGTATTGCTATTTCCGCTACTATAAGATTATCCACAGTATGCGGTAAGCAGATTGAAGAAGAAGATTGGTTCCGCCTACGACACACCTTAATATCATTTAAAAGTTTGAGCTTGCATGCATAATAATAACATTCTTGAATTGCACATATCTATTTTTTTTTGGGTAAGCAATTCATTAGAAAACTGTTGTTAACTCGGTGGGTGGGAGAACCGTAGAACAATAATACAATTAGGACAAGAAGTCATCCCAGTTTAACAAGATAGTTGCTAGTCACTATGTTTTTATATTATCAAAATCTCTCATCCTAAATCATTTAAAATAAAGCCATACTACATAACTCAAAAATTTCTTACCCATATCATATACACAATAAAATTGTTAAAAGTCAAAAAAGATGCCATAACCATTACAAAATATGAAAAGTTTGAGATACAAAATCACTGTACTAACTCAAAATCATTATTACTCTTTCCTATTCATTTTCCGACCTAACAAAACACTTCCGCTCATTAGAGATCTGAACAAATGAAAACATTCCTTTCTCAACTTCCTACTAATCCAGGAAACTCTGAAGAAATTGTACTCCTGGGTGATTATCAACCCTTCCGGGTGTTAGTAAACAGATACGTTTAACAGTAAGAGTTGTGATTTCATTTGTTGCTGCACCTGGACCATCTTGCCATGAAACCTCGAAAGCGCAAACACATTTGCCATCCTTCCTGTGGGGATACCGGCGAACCTGCGATCAAATAATATACTTTCTTACTAGCACATGGTGAACTACCTTCCTTATATGCTGAGGCAGAATCACACTAATATCAAAATATTATAGGAAAAAAAAGAAATCAGGCTCTGCTTTTAATTATATATTAATAGTTGTTCATGAACCAGATAAGATCTGAGGCAACGTGATCACTTGACAGAGGTTGAAAGAAATAATATAAGGAAATCAACGTAGCACTCAAGTTCAAAGGATTAAACGCTACATGAAATTGGTTTCATCCAGCTTCACTCAAAGTGATAGATAAAAATAAAAATTCTTTAAGCAGTCATTTTGACCTGTGTGACAATGGCGTCGTAATATCGCAGATCCCCATAGCGTTGGTATGATGCACATATTCGCATCCCCAGTGTTACCATGCAGCACTCATAATCCTGTAATTGCTGGGACAGCGGCCGAAAGTTTCTTGTCACCTCCTGTACTTCTCTTCTGTTATTTAAATCTACCACTTGCACCTCCCCTCTTGGAAGCACACCTGTGTAATGTATGTTAAAGTAGGCAGCCCGCCCTCTGGGCCTTCCATAGTCAAGCAATACGGCATACCATGCACGATCCACTGGAGATTTGTACTCCACTTTTGCAATGGATTGTCCAGGAGCTCTAGCCATGAGAAAATGTTGATAGTGTTATGAACAAACTGTCTCCAAGGAATCAGAAAACTGTTCTGAGAAAAAATTGTAGTGTATGCTCTTATTATAACCGCGCAACGGCCTGTTTGGAGGGTGCTGCATTTACTGGTAGCATTATTTTTTTATTATTTCATAGTGGTGCAGCTGGCCAATTCGTGGCTGGTCAACATCTGCGAGTATCGGAAATAGAAGCCAAATCGGTAACATTAACCCACCGAACAAGTACGGCCCTTGTTCCGTCTTGGAATATGGACTGGCTCCTCTTGTCAGTCTCCACGACGAAATGGCTCTGGTCAGTCTCCACCACGAAATGTGTGATTCTCATTGAAATATTCTCGACATTCAGATCTGAGAATATATTGGTAAACGGAAAGGAAAATCTGATGACAACTGTGATCGAAATGTTGGCTGAGCATTTGCTTTGACCATGTTTACCTCATGGTAATTGAGCATTGAGTGGTCAAATTTATTGCTATTCAAACCTTGTTCGGAGATAAAAAAGAGAATGTAGTAGTCTATAACGCGACTTTTTGAAAGTCTTTCCGGCGGATTTTTCTGGTCAAAATCCGGCAGCAATTCATTGGAATCCCAATTTTGATAGCTAGTTTCTGCATAATCAATGGCTCCCAGGGGTTTTTCAGGGCGCTGAATCCAAATATGCAGTTAAAAAACCATTTTAACTGCTAAAAATCAAGATTTAACCTCATTTCTTCCGCGGGATTCCGTCACCGGAATCTCCAAAAAGTCGCATTATAGACAACTCCAAAAAGAATTGCGATTAATTATCAAAATATATTGGTAAACAGAAAGGAAAATCTGATGACAACTATGATCGAAATGTTGGCTGACCATTTGCTTTGACTATGTTTACCTCATGGTAATTCAGCGTTGAGTGGTCAAATTTTATTGCTATTCAAACCTTGTTCGGAGATAAAAAAAAATTGCGATTAATTATCAAAATAAATAGCAATTCTCCAGTAACTGACAAACTTATAATGTGAAGATTGATTGCATTTTCTCTTTTTTTTCCGCAAGTCTTAGCAGTTGCAATTCTCTCATATTATTATTCTGTGTTATTTCTATCATGCATTTTTTAGTTACCATTTATATTAACTACTAATTTATTTATGATTTACATTAATTATTTAGTCAAACAAATAATTTTTTAATTTTTTTTTATTTAAGTATTGTGATTTTACCAATAAATATTATTTTAATTCGTTTAACACTTGTGATTTTATTAATAAATTTTATTTTAATTGATTTAACAGTTGTGATTTTATTAATAAATTTTATTTTAAGTGGTATTATAAAATGGTGTTGAACTAATATATTATGAAATCTGATTTTATTTATAATAGTCTGATTTTATTTATAACGGTAAATTATTGGAAGAGGATGTATAGGGAAAAAAACAGATATGTTGGGGTAAATTTATACTCTTGTTAAGACAAAGACATTGTGGAAAAGTTGTGTATTCTATTAATAAATTTTATTTTAATTGGTATTGTAAAATGGTGTTGAACTAATATATTATGAAATCTGATTTTATTTATATCAGTAAATTATTGGAAAAGGATGTATAGGGAAAAAAGAAAATATGTTGGAGTCAATTTATACTCTTGTTAAGACAAAGACATTAAAAGTGTGTGGAAAAGTTGTCTATTGGAGAAGATGCATGTGTTTGTTGAGACAAGATATTAAATAGTGGTGGAAAATGTGTTTGATTAGATAAGATATTAAACAATGGTGGAAAGGTGTGGGAAAGGCTCAGGGTGGAGCGAGTGCATGTTGGAGACAACGCATGTGCTAGTTGGGATAAGGTATTAGAAAACTGTGAAAAAAAACCCATGGTAGAACTAGTGCATGTCAGAGACAATGCACGTGACAATGCATGTGCTGTTTGAGAAAAGGCATTAAAAAGGTGTAGAAATGCTCATGGTAGAGCCAATGAATGAAGTTGTTGACAGAAGGTATTGCTCGTGTGGGGAGAAGGCATTCAAAAGGTGTGGAGGAAGCACATGGTGGGAGAAAGAATGGAAAAGTCATAGGAGTTGGATTTAGTGCCATAAAAATTTCAGGCTAAATTTTGATTTCGGTAATGTAAATTGCTTTTTTTACTATAAATATGGATTCAACATCGAGAAAGTATGGAAAAGTCATGGGAGTTGGATTTAGTGAGATAAAAAATTGAGGTTAAATCTTGATTTGGGTAATTTAAACTCTTTTTTTACTGTAGATATGGTTTCAGCATCTTGAAAAACTCGTAGGTCACTTAAATTGTGGAGGCTTACCCATAAAACTTGTGATCTCAATAAACTCTTGCCAGATTAGAGAAATCAGATCGAAAAACCCACCGGAAAAGCTTCCACTAAAGACAACTCGAAAATCATGTGCCTTGACAAAGTAATAAAATTAAGGATCAATTAGACTACTACACAACATTCTATATGACAATGCTTTAGATTTTGAAGTAATTAGAGTCTAATCACCTATATATCACATAAAACTCATCCAAACATTTAAATTTCTAACCAGCTAGATATTGTTGGTTAAATTTCTAGCTAAGTAGATATTGTTGGTAATAGAAAATATTCATAGAGAAAAAGCATGAAAATAAATTCACGTTTCTGATGAATATTAGTTTTTTTAGTAAAAATCCAACAACTAACATTCACCATAATTATTAATTGTAAATCCTCATATTTTTATCAATATTAAAAAAAATTCACAAACTAACTATCCACTATTCATCAACATAATTTAACTATCTATTATTTATAAATTTCAATTCATTTTAACAAATAAAAAATTACAAAAATTATAAGTAATTATTATAAATTAAACACAATATTTAAATTTAAAAAACTAGTGTAACTACATCATAAAAAAATCCTGAAATTAACTTTGGTTATTCCATTTCTAAAAGGGAAGAATGAAAAAAAATAATTAATATATTAATTATCACTATACATTACAGATAATTTTTAAAAATATAAAATTCAAAATAAACTTTAAATTTAAAAATATTGTACTATATATTTTAAATATAAAAATTATAAAAATAGTATTTAAATAAATTAAAAATTCTGATATTTTTATTAACATTATTTATATATTAAAATTGAACTTATGTTTTATTAATTTAATTTATATTTATGAGTAATGCTTATTTTATGCTTACAAATAATCACATAAATTATCAAATATTTACTGCAATATTATTATAGATCTTTTTATTAACACATTTTTCATCAACTATGTGGACATACCGGTGAACCTACCATCAGAATGGATCTTTTTACTCGCAGATGATGAACTATCTTCCTAATATGCTGAGGCTGAAGCACACTAATATCAAACCATTTCAGGGAAAAGAAAATAAGTAACCCCCGTGGGTAGTCCCGATGACCTGGGCGCACATCCCAAGGGTAAGAGATTGTGTACTGTATCCTCTTACTATCACTACGCAAAGGAAGTTTGGGAGGTGCTGCATTTAATGTGTCGCATTATTTTACAGTGGCACAGCCCCCTAATTTGTGGCTGGTGAACATCTGAGAGTTCTGTTAACAGAAGCGGAATCGGTAACATTAACCCACCAAACATTGACTGCCCTTGTTCCGTCTTTGAGTATGAACTGGCTTCCCTTGCCAGCCTCGATCACCAACTTTGTCCCGAGTTGCTGCCTCTGCTTGAAATACTCTAGACATCTAGGTCGGAGAATTTAGGGGAAAAGGAAAATCTGGTCACAGTTAAAAATTATCAGATGTTGGCTGAGCGTTTGCGATGAGGTTGTTAACCCAAGCAAATTTAACGTTCAATGGTCAAAGCATTCTTTCAATGCAATACAATGATGTGTAGTTTAATGATAGGTTTTCGTGTTCAAATCACTGAGACCACGTTTCAAATTTTTATTGAGTATTTATTTTGTTATGATCTTTTATTCAAAAAGTACACTTTTTAAGAAATCTAGACTCTGGTTAAATTATAAAATCTAAGATTGGGTATATTTGATTGGTAAACTCTTGTAAACCTGGTTTCAAAATAAATATCAATAGCTATGATAATAAATAACAATGTTTTGCATTTTCTCGTTATGTTTTTCAGTTGGAAAACATTAATTTTATATTAATTATTAATGTAATGAAAATTTACATTAAATATTTAATAAGTAAAATAAATATTTATAATTTTTTAATTTATTAATTGTGGTTTTATCAATATATTTTATTTTGATTAATATTGTAAAGTGATGTATAACTAATATTATTATGGAACATTATCTCATTTATACTAGTAAGTCATTTAGTAGTGGCAAGTCATTTAAATACAAAGTCTAGGAAAAATGGATATGTGTTGGGAAAGCATAGGTTTCTATTAAGACTAGGTATTAAAGAGATATGTAAAAAACGAGTGTGGCCCACAATGCATATCTGTTGAGACAATGCATTAAAAAGTGTGGAAAAAATTCATGTGGAAGCCAATGTATGTAGATGTTGGGATAGGGCATCATTAGTATTGGGGGCAAGACATTGAAAAGGTGTGAAAAAATCACATGCTAGGAGAAGTTATAAACAAACACGTGTTTTGACAAAGTGTAAAAATTAGTGATCAATATTCAATTTGCTACTTAACATTGAGTATTTTTGGTGTGTTAGATTTTAAAGTAGTGAGAATCTAGTGACTTATATGTCAAATACAACTCATTCCAATATTAATATTGTTCAACAAAATAGATATTGTTGGGAGTGGAAAATATGCATATTAGAAAAAGTATAAAAAAACCTCATATTTTTATCAATCCACATTGACAATAAAATTTAGTATCCACTATTTATCAATTTAATTATATTTAAAACAATAAAAATTCATATAAATTTAAAACAAATATTATAAATCTAATGCAACATTTAAATTTTAAGAAAATATTATATATATATATATATATATATATATATATATATATATATATATATAATTGAATTAAAATTATTTACAAATTTGCATTTTATTATTTTGTGCATTTATGAATAATCATTGTTCTATATTTATAAAAAAATACATATATAAAAAAATATTTATTGTTATTTTTCTTAGTGGGGAAGAATATATTACGAAAGCATTCTGTATTAATACGTTGTTGTGAAAAAGTTTCTAGTTTGAAACTCAGTGGGAAAAAATCTAGTGATGTTAAAGGTTAGCGTGGCCTAGGGCGGGTGCAATTCCTAGGTGATTTTTGACAGCTTAGATGCCCCTAGATTGTGGCTACTAAAGCCATATGTTACACATGTGAGTCGTCTTAGAACTTACATTACTTAATGCTTAAGAATATGTGTTTCCTCCTAAGATGTAGCTAATTTAAGACCAGAAGAAAGTAGAGTATGACTAGTTAAACCAACACATTTTTTTTTTGTTATTTGCATCATGGGATTGTAGTATCCATTCAAGTAGTGGTTTGATAAAGATCAGGTTGGAACCTGTTGAGGTAGGATCCTCCCATGGGTTCTGGCCTACATAAAAAATACGGGAGTTGGAGCTTGCTTACATTTTGTAGCTTGCAAAGAGTTAAGGTAGCAACGTCGTGTAGGTTTGTAGGTTTTAACCTTGTTCAGAAATTACCTACATACGAATTCTAAAATAAAAAATAAACAATGGCAAGAGAATAAAACATAAATAGACATACACAAATATTTTCCACTAGATCATAAAACGAGGACTACCAGATTGATTTTTCATTACATTCCTTTCAATATTACAAAGCATATATATGTACACGTCAAAGCATCCATAAAACCCAATCCATTAACATTAGAACATAATTGTAGTTCACTTGACTAAATATACAAAATACCACGGGAAGAAAACCATCATGGCTAAAACCGTGTGCAAAATCCATGCACAAAACCGTAGGTAGGTTTGGCCACTTAATATAGGGTCCAAAACAAATTTCCCTGGGCTCTACCCCAGACCTTATGCAGGGGGGTTGTTACCCCCCTAGAAATCCCCTTACAAGGGTTTTTTCCACTTCCCATGTGATCCCCTACTGTGTTCGGCGCAACAAAGTGGGCACTATCCACCCACCCGCTTCACGCCTAGGGCTAGGCATGGGAAGAATATAACACACACTCAACAAGGTTATAGCCTACAAAAAATCAGATGTAATAATGGAGTAGGAGATTTTATTTGCATCACGACAATAAAAAAATTGTGGTTTCCCCATTTATGGGTTCCCACTTTTATCTCGTGTCAATATGTGTGTTATTATTTGTTGATGTCATATTTTGGTTTGCTTATTACTTGTTGTTCACATATTCAATCTGTTGGTCATTGTTTGTTAAGTTTCTCATTTAATGCTTCATTTGAGGGGATTAAAGAAAATAATTTTAATGTCCATGAATGGAGAAAATTGATTCACCCCCCCCCAATAGAGTTAAGTTTTCATCAATTGGTATGAAAGTCAGTTCCTTCTATGTAATTCTAATAGCTTGAAGGCAGGTTTGGTCACGTCATAGGCTGTCAAAGTGTAGCTAGGTTGAGTGAAACAAACTTTCGTTAATGGAGATATAAGGTTAAAACATAATTGATAGTATATGGACCTCGTGTATGGAAGCTTATATGTGATGGTTACTCCAAAGAATCTCCCTCTATGCTAGGAAAACAATGGAATGCTAAGGAAAACTGTGTTATGTATAACAATATTCATAATAAATATCTTGATAAAATAATAGACTTAAATTATACAAAAGAAATCTGGGATAGATTGTAGCTCTTGCATGAAGGAGACACTAGTAGCATCGATGGAAGGAGGAAGAAGAAAAATTTCTACCAAAATGAAAGGGTTTAGTCAAATGAGGTCTCTGCTAGAGTGAATGGACCTTATTTCTGTAAAGATAAGACAACAATAGAACAAGACAAGATTCAAATAGCCTAGATTGAAATAGGAAGATTGAAGAATGAAAACAAGGAATTGAAGAAACTGGTGTAAATATGTGATGAGAGAGAACATGGGCATAAAGAAGAAATTGTTGGCCTCAAGGCACATCTTGAAGAAGCGAGGAGATTAGGATAGGTTATGAAAAGTCAACTGAAGGAGAAAGAGGTACATGGTAATAGGTTAGAAGCTAAAGTTGTCTTAGCAAATAATGGATTAGATGAAAAGAGAATATTACTTAAAGAGTTAAAAGGTAAGAAGGTTTCCAAGAAGAACTAAGAAGAGAAAAACAATAATTCAAAGGAAGTCATCAATTAACATAAAACAAATTCAAAGTTAAATCTGAAATAAGCCAGTAGCATCATGATTAAAAACAAAGGGAAACATCAAAATAAAAATTAAAAAACTAAGTAAAAGAAAATGATTTTTGCAAAAATGTCATTTCCTCCTAAGGATAAGTTGAAAAAATTCGGAGGATCTCATAAGAGATTCTTTTCTCTTGGGAAAGATATCAAATTTTTTTATTTTTGTGGACATAGACATGTAGCAGCAGATTATAAGAAAAAGAAAGTCAAGACCTATCAACAATAGATGCAATAAACAAGAAGGATCCCTCAATTGTGCAAATAGAGAATACAATCATACACTAGATACAACAATAATTTCTATGGATATTTCTGTTTTTGAAATGAATTTGGACATAAATTTTTTGAATGATTTTTTTTTTCATGGAAGAGCATAATAATACACAATTTCTACCATATATTGGTCAAATAAGGTATTATTTATGTAGCAACCTTAGAAAAAAGACAAAGACTGCAAACTTCCAAACACATCAAAGAACTTTATTCAAATTATGAAATCCAATCAAATCAAACCAAACTATGAATTTAAAAGAAATACAGACAATAGAAGGAAGCCTACTAAAGTAAGAAAATAAATAAAAATTAATAGCATGAAAATTCCATGACAAAATGAAGCCAACATTACCTCAAGGGAGGTACTTGTTTCCAAGAAAAACAGTGTCTTTTCGATCGAAGCCCTCTAGGATTGGAAGCTATCCTAGAAACAAACAATCAAAGCAATTTGGGATTTCTTCTATGTATGATAGATAACAGAGAGGCAAAGGAACCAACCTATATCTTCCGCTTGACTCCTTGCTTAATCTCTCTCCCCCTTGACCGATCTTGCAACTCCTCTCCTACTTATCCCACTTAGAGACTATCTGTAGAAACAAAGTAATAAAAAACCATCAAAGCATCTTGATCTATTATATCATAAACATTGCAGAATTAGAAATACAATGAACACACAATGGCATTCACAAACAACAATATTCACAAATACACGATTGTATGGAGGAAAACTCAAAGAACTTTATTAAATATGAAAGGAGAATTACAACCCAGTTGTCTGATCCAGCATCATCCTCCCAACATCAAAGCCTTCTTCATCTCATGAAAAGCAAGATCACACCAAAATTATAAAGCTCTTTCTCAACCACAAACTATTAGCACTTCCTTGCAAATTACAAAGTTTCGGCCTCTATATATCTCAGATGAGGGATCCATTTATAGATGTGTGCAAGGGTGTGAGTCATCTCTGGGTTTTTGATTAGTGTCATTCCACTTGTTGTTCTTGGTTCCACTTGGAGATTTCTTGGATCGCTTACTCATCCCTGGGAAAATTCAGAGAAGCAAGTGCCATAAGAGAAGTTTC
Organism: Pinus taeda; assembly: GCA_000404065.3. NCBI lineage: Eukaryota > Viridiplantae > Streptophyta > Pinopsida > Pinales > Pinaceae > Pinus > Pinus taeda. The sequence goes on along the minus strand of APFE030542502.1, from coordinate 150,828 downwards.
TAGAAGATTCCATGAGCATCCACTTAGCAAACTGCCTTGGACATTTTTCCATCCTCTCTCATCGCACCATACAAAAGGCCTCATCAGTATGCATCACACCTAGCTAGTGTAGCAGTCAGTATGCATCACACCCTCATAGTGGAGCAGTCACTGTCGTCCTGTTTTGGCCAGTTCTAAATGTTTTTTCGGGTGGAACTTTTAGGGAATGATGTAATCAGTTGACCATGATCCTTTAGGATATGAAACAACACTTTTAGGGGTTAAAGATCCCTTAGCTTATTGACATATAAGATTGGGGTTGTAGTGCCCAAATATGTCTATAACAGTTGCCCCTTAAAGCATGAAGTCGTAAATATTTGATGTCAGATGAAATGCTTTATCATGAGGATCCGAGGTTTTCGAAACTGGAAGGTGATATATAAGATACAATACAATACATCATCATAATATAATTTTCATCACCTAGTCAAGGAGGGCGTTCCCATGCTCAACTTTATAAATTCATTTCATGTACATAGAAAAGATATTTGCCTGCATATGGAGACTGGTGATTCCCAAAATGTAGAGTCATCACCCCTGGTTCGGATGACCATCTGTGTAGCTTCTATGTACATTGATGTCTTTATATTCCTAAATATATCACAACTTGGATGGATGAAACTAGATCTGGGGTCTTCAATCTCGTTCAATCTTCACCCGATGTACAAGTCAATCCATGTGAAGATATGTTCTAAGGTCAAAAATGGAAAGACATCACCTAATTACCAGCCAATAATGTGAGCTGTTAATAGACATGAGAGGAATCACCAATAATGATTGTGACCCTCAAGGTACTAAAGTACAAGTCACCTGGTGTGAATATATGATCCGATGTCGAAGACCACACAAAACCTTTTGGTCGAAGGCCAATGATGTCAACCTGTCTCCGAAAGTGAGAAACTTGCCATTGAGGCATGCAAGCTTCAAAGTACTGAAATGGTTGTTTCTAGGTAAACTTCTCGGATAATGAGCTCATGTAGACAATAAGTGACCCATCGTAGGAGGGCATTAATGTATCCCACATCTACGACATGAAACGAAACAAGGTTCGAGAATGGCGGTCATGAAAAATGGAGGGTGAAGATATTGCAGTGGATGAGGCATTAACTGGATGGTGGTTTCTCAACTGAATGACTTCTCTTGAACATATTTGCGACACTGAGATGGATTGGTAGTGTTAACCCCAACAAATGGATGGTGTGGAATACCAATGGTGAAATGACTGATGAATAGAATAACCCAACCCGACTCAATCAAGGTGACAGAGTGAAAGTGTCATGTTCAAGAGAAACCTGCTACCATAAAATTCTTCATGTTTTCTTCCCTTTTTTCCCCGGTCATTGCTGACCAGTACCTCTTTATTTGTCAAACTTGAGGAGGATAACATATTCTTGTTCTATAATTTTCCCTTCGGAGAAACATGTCGCTACATTTTAGCAAGTCTAACGATAGTGAAACTCATTCTTGCCTAGGTGGAAAAGTTCGTCGCTATTGTTTTAACGAGTTTAATGACAAAGACAACTTGGTCCTTTCCATGTTTAGAGAGTTTGAAAAGAGATGAAAAGGAAACTCCAGCCGTTCTTTTTCATAGCATAATACCTTAAGTCCAAAAAAGGATAAAATAATACAAAAGGGATGACTTTTCGATCACTTTAGCGAGCCGAAAAAGACAAGTGCTGAAACTTTTTCATGAGATAATCCCTCAGGTCCAAAAAATATTAAAATATATAGGAGGGATGGCATTTTTATTACTTTAATGAGCTGGAAAAGCCAATAGCTTGACAATCTTTTCATATTTAACAAGTCTGAAAAGAGTTTAAAGGAGACTCATTTTTTGAGGAACGAGTGGCATTTAGGGTAGCAACTAGTTCCAGGTAAGCTTGAAACTTCTCAAAACATGGTGATTTGAAGAGATTGGCTAATAGGACCACTTGTCATAGTTGTTCCTCAAAATGATAAACAATCAAGTGGAAGTGTATGATAAGCCAAAAGGATGGAGGTGATGGTAGGAACGCAACTAATGTGCAAAAGGCTGATAGCATGGCAATCACAAAGGTTATTTACTGAAGGTGGGTTCATTTTTTAATGAGCTTGAACTGTGGAGAAATATGCTCTATGGTAGGTTTATTTTTTAACGAGCTTGAATAATGCGATAACTATTCTGAGTTTTTAGTTTTTCTTTTATGTAAGCTAGAAATAGCAAAATTAAAAAGCTAGAAAAGACAAAAATAAAAAGCTAAGGAACTTACTGAGGTTATGTAGGATGGTTTCATCAGTAATTAGACAAAACAGTTCTTTAACACATATTTCATTAAATTTGGAATTATGTAGTGGATCTAGAATTTCATAATAACCAAAAAACAAAATTCTAGTGAAGTCCTTGTAATAAAATATATCTAATTTTAATGAAATATGTGTTCTTTGCTTCATCTGCAGAGTAGACAGAGGTGAATGGTGTGTTGGACCAATCACCTAACCTAAGAAGTTAAATGCTAAAAAGCTAAAAAGCTAAAAGGCTAGAAAATGAAATTGAAAAGAGTTGCATGCCCCCAGCATGATGAAAAGGAGAGTCTCTTAGCAGCCACATGGAAATCAATATGGTTAAGCAGGATGGTTTTTGTCAGCAGTTAGAAAAAAAACTTCCTTGGAAAACATGGTAACAAAACACTTCCATGGCTTCGTCCGCATAGTGGACAACGGTGAATGGGATGGCACTTCCAATCACATAACCTACAAGGAAACTTATCTTTTTAGCTGGGTTCATCTCAAAATAGACAAGGGTGCATGCCCCCTAAGCTTCATTACATTCACCGAACTACTCCAGGCAATCAGGTGGATGGAATGAAGGTTGAAGAGATATTCTCGACGCAAAAGGACCATTTAGGGATGATGATCGACTTGGAGCTATGCTTGAACCAGGGAATGAAAGCTGGTCGATAGTGAAAATTTTGCCTTCATGCCAGACACACATCACTCGAAAGAGTGTTGAAACAATAGCTTCCATGCTATAAACATAGTCACATCAAAGGAGTAGATTGTAATCTAACAGTCCTTGGATTACCATCACATTCAAGTGAATGGTTTTCTTCCTCAAAGTTATGGGTAATTTGAGAAAGATCCCTAACGGTCAACTGGTTCCTTTGTTTAAGCCTGACAGATTCTGTATGACAAGCATAAGCGATGGCAAATGAAGTGCTTTCCAAGTAGTTGAGGAAAGGATAGTCACTTATGTCCCTTCATCTATGATAGTGCCAGACACGATCAATTTGTAAACTTGTACTATGATTCAGAATGGTATATTAGAAGGAAGGCGAGATATTGCTAGTCGATTCCAATCAAAGAAAGTGACTAGACTACTTAGAGGGGGTGCCGAATAAACAGTTGAATTAACCCCTTGAGTAGCGGGAACTGGGGGACTCTCTTCTTCTTGTGAAGGAATGGGTGGATTACCCCCAAGTTCATCGGACTCTGAAGTGATAAAAAGAATTTGAATAGTATCGTTCTCACTCTCTTTAGAAAGGGTATGATCTTCTGAAGGTAAAAATCGGTCGACTGCCATTTCGCCCTATTGACTTTGGTCTGGTATGGACTCAGAAGATTCACTTTCAACGACAGGTGTTTCGACCGACAGTTGAGTTATGCCAGTTGGATTTTCAACTAGTAAAGGATTTAGGGAGAGCTTCCTATATCCAGGTGGAAGTCGTTGTGGTGAAGGAGGATGGTTATGCAAGACTCCTTTGGCTTCATCTAAAAACGGAAAACGGGGAAGGATATGATCCCCTTCACATAAATTACATGGAATTTGCACCTTTCATTTCTGCCCATTATTACTAGTTGATGGTGTGCTGTCAACATGTTCACCAGAAGTTGATGACACCATTTGGTGTTAATGGGGGAACCGTTCTCTCAAGATCCAAGGAATGCATAGACATTCTTGATGAAAATGGTATCCTCTAAAAATTATGCACAGATCTCTGAGTTTGGAAAGATTAGTGTACGGGTTTTCACCAGTTGCTGCATGGTTTCCCCCTTGCTAGATTGGCTTCTTATTTTTCTCCTCCTTCCCTTTCTCCTTCTTCTCAGCCACTTGGTTACTAGCATCACTATCTTCACCAAGTGAAGAGGAAGAAGGGGAGGGAGAAACAAACGAAGAAGAAGGAAAAGGGTCAACTTCAGTATCAACTGGTTGCTGATTCAATTTCTAAGGAATCATGGTATTTTGAATCACCGAGGTTGAGAATAGCCATACTGGCAGGCCAATTGTGATTCCTGGAAGGGACAATGTAAGCATATATAGAGCACCAATATTTCCCCAAGAAGAAAATCGACTAGGATTCCCCTCGAAAGGGATTCCTTGATTGGTAGAATCCATTACCTCAACCTAAGATCAACAAAGGAATAGGGATGTTATTCCAAATTAAATAAATTTTAAAGACACTTTGACACAACTTTGCTTTTTCAATTTTTAAGAGTCGATGAAAATCTAAAGATAACACTAGTCCCCTTAGACTTTTAATGAGCCTAAAGTGACAAGTGCTGAGATGGACCTTTTCTTTTAAAGATTCGGTAAGGAACAAAAGTGACTACTCTGGAAATCTAGATAGAGGGATTACCGAACAAACCGTAAAACTAGAATATACACCTTGGTGATAAATTAAAGAGAAATTACCAAGGACTTATGTACGACAGTCAATCTTCCCAAATGTTGTGTTCGGTGCATTACGGTCGATACGGTGGAAGACACAGTTTCCTATGGATAAAGGATGTAAGCCTATTGTGGTCTCCCAATATATACTCGATGGTACGGGGAGAAAAATTCCATGCTAGAACTTGTTGTATCAAAGAGGAAGAATCACCCAACCTTCGATGAAAATGATAGTACTATATTTTACGGCACTAGAACACATCTCTAACCTAGACCTCTAGATGTGTTGCTTTAGGTTCCAAGGCATTTTTAGGTTCAATGAGATTTATTTTAGAGTTGATCTTGTTTAACAGTTTGTCTTTCAAAGGCTCACCACGTGATGTTGATTTGAAATTCCTATAAATGCAATCCACAATGATAAGCAATCATTGTTTGTTTTGATCAATGAAAATCCTAGCCACTAGGGAAAGAAAATTATGATTCTTTCAAACAAAGAGAAAAGAGCACACTCTAAACGCACTTTTCTAAATCATTTTCCACACACAAGCTAAATGAAAATGTAAAATGCATGTATTTTTTTTTTCTTTCTCTTAATGTGATAAATGCCAAAAAGGAAAACGAAGTATAGATTTGAAATATTTCACTAAAGGCGACATTTCGACAATTTCTTTTTCAAAATAGAAAGGAAGACTGAACGACACTTTTCAATTTCAAATATAAAACACTTTCGACACTTCGAATAACAACAAATCAAATCAAATACATGAAAAAACGTTCAATCGAATATTTAGAGAAGGGAGACTCAACGACACTTCTCTTTTTGACACAAAATGATAGCTACGACACTTTTGTACCAAAACGACAGATTGATTTAAGCAAATTTCTGAAAAAGGATTGTAAATGATGGACAAATACATGAAAACATTTACTAATACTAATCAATGGAGGCTCATCTATGTAATGCAAGTAGGCTTCAGTAATGAGGTACTGTTCATAAGCAGCAAATCAACTAAATAGAGCTAAAAACAAGGACAGAAAACCCAAATTTCAAGGAGGGAAATAGGCTTAGTCATTCATTGCACTTGGGCTTCATAGAAATAGGGATGAATAGCACTTTTTAAGCTCAAGAGGTGTGGTGCATACTAGTTGATAGTGACAGACAATGCGATGCGCCAGGGAGCACAATTGAGGTGGGTTTTAGCTCAAATTTGCAACTAATTTCAATGATTTAAGTTGAGCTATGATGGACAGTGAAGAGAAAATTATAGAGGAATGATCTTAGGAGGTTACTGAGCTACCACAAGGGCATCTATAATTCTTGTAAATTAGATGTTTATTTCATAAACTAAATCGAAGATTGACTGAAGTAGCATTCATCTACTATGCACTTGTAGAGCAAGAGAAGTTTGAAGGCTATTTGGCTAACTTCACACTCCATCTATAGTTTATAAAGAAAACAACAATAACAAACAATCATCTATTCATTCCCCAGTGGAGCCGCCATTTTGTTTCCGGGAAAACTAGTGTCTTTTCGATTGACTATCCCTCTAGGATTGGCAGCTATCCTAGAAACAAACAATCAAAGGAATCTGGGATTTCCTCTATGTATGATAGATAAGAGAGAGGCAAAGGAACCAAACTGGATCTTTCGCTTGACTCCTTGCTTAATCTCTCTCCCCCTTGACCAATCTTGCAACTCCTCTGCTACTTATCCCGCTTAGAGACTATATGTAGAAACAAAGTAACAAAAGACCATCAAAGCATCTTGATCTATTATATCATAAGCATTGCAGAATAAAAAATACAATGAACATAGAGTGACATTCACAAATAACAATATCCACAAATACACGATTGTATGGTGGAAAACTCAAAGAGCTTTATTAAATATAAAGGGAGAATTACAACCCAGCTGTCTAATCCAGCATCAAAGCCCTCTTCACCTTATGAAAATAAAGATCACACCAACAATACAATGCTCTTTCTAAACCACAAACTATCAACACTTTCTTGCAAATTACAAAGTTTCAGCCTCTAGATCTCTCAGATGAGGGATCCATTTATAGATGTGTGCAAGGATGTGAGTCATCTCTGGGCTTTTGAATAGTGTCATTCCACTTGTTGTTCTTGGTTCCACTTGGAGATTTATTGGATATCGTGCTCATCCCTGGGAGAATTCAGAAAGGCAAGTGTCATAAGTGAAGTTTCTAGAAGATTCCATGAGCATCCACTTAGAAAACTACCTTGGAAATTTTTCCATCCTTGCTCATCGCACCCTACAGAAGGCCTCATCAGTATGCATCACACCTGGTTAGTGTAGCAGTCACTATGCATCGCACCCTTATAGTGGAGCAGTTAGTATGGTCCTATTTTGCCTTGTTCTAATTGGTTTTTCAGGTGGAACTTTTGGGGAATGATGTAACCAGTTGACCATGATCCTTTAGGGTATGAAACAACAATTTTAGGGGTTAAAAAGCCCTTAGTTTATCGACATATAAGATTGGGGTTGCAGTGCCCAAATATAACTATAACAGTACTCAAGCGAGAAAAATAAAAATTAAGCCAATGTTACAAGAGACACAACATTTTAGGGGCAAAGCAACCCCAAGATTGTTTTGAAAAAAATAAAAAAAAATATAATATGGCTAATAGTACTCATGAAATATGAGAAAGGAATCTTGTTGTACTCGATGTGTCAATCCTAATTTCATATATTTCAACTATGCTAGATAACACATACATCTTAAGGCATCTAATGAGGGTGTAGAGGATATTATCCATGGTCATATTGAAATCCACAAGAGGAGCAACATTTCAGACAAGAGTATATCTTCATCGTAACACCTAAACATGAGTATATGTGTTACTAGTACTATTTACATGGATCTCATTACAATGAGAGTTTATTTACAAGTCAATAAGATTAATTTTAAAAAGGAAAAAAAAACAGAAGGTTGCAAGCTGGAGGACCATCTATTTGAATATCAAAGCTTTTAGCAGGGATTTGATGATTTCCACCTTTGTGATATTCACAATGTTTCTAGAGAGAATGTAAAAAATTCTCAGAATGTGACAATGTTATATTCCCTTTAACTCAAAAAAGTGTTAAGAATATTGAGGAAGTTTGCATATGGTTGGGAATATTCTAAAGGTACCTACATAATACAGTTCTATAAAAAGTGTGTTGAGTATGAAAACATTACATGAACAAAATTGGTGCACAACAAAATAATGTATCAATACAAATGCACCCATCAAAAATATAGAAATCATATTGCAGTATTACACAAAAAAATTCGGTGTGAAATGAATTCAAACATGGTCGAAAGATGTAGATATTGGAAAGTAAATTTAGGGATGTCACACAGGATGTGTTGATGGCATTTAGCAACAGCATGAACAATTTGTAGCATACTAAGGAGCTATAGGGGCATTAACAAGAATTTCAACATATGAATTCAGAGAGACTTCGATGGAACTCTGAACGCTATTTCCAGAATCTAAAATGAAAAATGGGTAAAGAAATGATAGAATGCATGGATATGAGGTGCAAATAAAACATGAGAATAATATAGATTAACATAAAAACTGAATGATTTAGAATTCATTAATACAGTAGAAAGATATGTTATGGATAGAACAGACAAAGGACTAGATGAGTGGGTGTTACATTTGCGTGACAGGTCAATAAATGTTGTTACAACTTAAACATCAGAAGTCAACCAAATTATTTATCAAAACTGCATTGTGAGATGAAAGAGCACCAAAAGTTGCAGGATGTTGCATGACAATTTCTAGATATGTGTGGTAAGTATTATATAATTAAACCATTGTAGGCCAGAACAATATTACTGCAACAAGATTCATGAAATGAAAATTTGGTTAATATATTGATTATATGGGTCAGTCTTTATATATTGTGATAGGAATTAATATATTGTAGTGTTGATATTACATGGTGTTCTATTTGTTGAATGTTGTGAATAAATTCCATGCATTGAATGAATTTAATCTGGGATGGTGAAATCGCTATAAATCAAAAGCCTGATATTTCAACCACCATGTTCTAGATGTGGATATTAGGAGGGGACAACATGGAGAGTGGGCATATATCTTTAGATTATCTTATAGATCATTTTATTCTGAAGCATGCCTGGTCCTGGATTTCACAAACCATTTGTGGAAAGAGCATTCTTTGATTATCTTGGTCAATCGATGCATTTAAACTCTTATAAAGGAGAATTTGACCAGCCATTATTATATGAGCTAGGATGGAATAAATGGTTGATTATACATTGCATTCGCAAAATATGGAGTATATTATGTGGCATTGCATGTCAAATGAACATAGTCTTGGAACAATGATCCTTCCACCAATCATGTGGGTCTGCAAAAACCAATGTCAATTCGGTGGAGAATGCCATCACACAAGTTTATATTAGTAGTATTTTCTAAATAATTATATTATTTCTAGATAATTTAATGTGTACAATACAATATTGATATGTAGGAAGTGTTATATATTGTAAGTTTGGTCATTGGTGGGTTTGTCGCAGTAGTGTGGTGAACCTGATGTGAAACAAACACTGCTTGTAATTCAATGTTGTTAATATATTATAATGTTTCGGCTCTAAAAAAGATGGCGTTTCATAGGGTAGTATTATGGAGTTGCATTGTGGAATTGAATTAGGTGGCATATAGCATTGCATTGTTGCATTATGTGCAATAAAAAATTTCATGTTGCATATGGACCACTATGTAATGGTGCATAACAAGAATGTTGTATAATGTTGGATAAAGGAAACCCTATGTATGATTTAGGGGATTTTTCCTTAACACAGAAAATCATCCCATGGATAGATAGATGGAAGAAGGCATAATTTGGAAAACCAAATGAATAATCTAATACCACATGTTGTTGGAATATATATGTGAATGAAGGCTCGTCTTTTTAACCTCCAACATTTTAGTAGGCTTTGAAAATATTCTTGTATCATCAACAATAATCTCCAAGAAAGTTGAAGCACTGGACATGTCATCTGTCCCAAAGGGAGAATTTCCCCTATACTTAGAACTATAGATAACCAAAGCCATTTTTGCTGTTGACACTCATTCTCATACAAAGGGCATATAATACTCCTGAACATATGTATAGTCCGACCTACCAGATTGAGTTGATATTAGTTTATGCTTGAATGATTTCTCCAAAGAAATTGTAGTTGAAGTTACCAACTTTAGTGATAAGGAGATTGAATTTGATATGATTGGAATTGATGCATCCCTTGCAAATGCCTTTTGATGCATTCTATTACAAACATGCGAATGTTGGTTTCTCTATCTTGGAAAATCTCATAACCCAATGGAGGAGGCACATATGGAGGATTTGGATGTTATCATGGTCATGGAACAAAATACAGTGGTAAGGTCTTATAAACATTCATATTAAAGTATCGACAGGCATTGGTAGCTTCATATGTTCGAAGGAAGGTCATCGATGTGGGGCAGATAATTGGATTTGGTGTTATATATCGACAAATATTCGACAGCTTGTAGAATCCTATGACTATCACTTGCTCAAGAGAGATGGAATGGAATATTATTGAATTTTTAGCTTTGCAAGATCTAATTATGTTAAAATGATAATTATAATTATTCTTTTTTCATGTTTCATATTGATTATTACAGGTATAATTAATTTTTGTTCAAATCCAACAACATCTTTCATATCTCGACTCTTTGTATAACTTATTTGTGTGATGGTTCTCTTCAAACACAAATGCATTCACTATGGATGTGAACTCGTCCATCTAATGAATGAGGAGTATACCTGTAATGTTTGACTACATTGCTAAGTGTAGTGTTGATATTTTTTTTTGTTGTATTGAGTTGTGTGCCCTAATAAAATAGGTTCACCTATTGGTATTGAAAATAAACCAACGTAGTCATGTCAAATATTATAAAGGATATATTTTTAACATAGTCAATGGGACCAAATACCTAAGGGAACTAACATAAGGAATCGTGTCATTTAGAGCAATGTTAATTATCGTTTGAGTCTACAAGCCATGCTTCATGAGCACAGTTACATTTGATAATAACATTGAAATTGACAGATTTGGCTTGGCCATCCAATACTCATGATCAATTTTCATCAAAAAAAATATTTAGTTTAGTTGTTTCTCTTCATCGAGGAATGTTTGATGGGGTCTCATTCTTGAGCATCCATGCTTAATTTAGAATCCAACACAGATCGATGGATGAGCCTCAATTTTAGACTTAAATCTTGACTCCCAACAACATTGTTCTTTAAAGTATTATAGAGCTTGTTTACAACTACTCAGCATCAAAGCATATAAAAAAATATTTGAAAATGTGTGGCTCAGCTTAATTCCACTCATTAGTTGCAGTCTACAAGGAGGATGATTCATGAAATAGAGATAAGTTTGTTGAAGTTTCCAATAAAATAAAACAAGGCCCAAATTCATAAGCAATATAAGGTTTTGAGTGATGCTAGAAATGACATGCATCAAGCCTAATTTACAATCAAAGAGGTGACTGTGGGTCACACCAAAACTTAGTCATTGAATTGGTATCCAAATTATGGACCTGAATATTTCATTTGGAATCTATCTCATATAGAATATCAATACTAATGTGTTTCCTTAAGCACTTTAGAACTTTTGAAATGGAGGGCTATGCTAATTTTTAAGTGTAAGAACTTTGAAAAAATGGGCTTCTAGCATAGTTATAATCTACAAGAATTGGTGATAGTGATTATAATATCACGGATTTGGTAGTGGATTTCAGGATGAATTTGATTTTTATTTAAACACCTCGATACTAAAGGATTGTTGATGTGAATGAAAGAAATAAATCTAAAACAAATATATCTTGTTGGAATTATGGCTAATGTGTTTTCCTTGATGGAAACCTACATGTAGCAGGATGTGTATGACTTGTCCTTGATGGCAACCTACTTTGTAAAAGATGTCAACATAATAGTAGCAGGATGAGTACAAATGTGACAGAGACTTTAGACAAAGGCATAGTGGTCCAGAGACAAAAGAATGATGATGGTGATTTTTTTGAGAAGTACATGCACATTCTGTGATGAAAATATGTGTACATATGCAGGTATGGAGAAGAAATGTCTGTGCAATTTCTGCACCATGGTATCGTAAATATCAGGGATATTTACCATGGTATTTCCCCATAGTAATGAGTGGAGCAACAAATATTTGGTCTTGTCCAATAATACCATCGACATTACTAAGGATTTGACTTGGGTTATTAGATAAAGCCTAAGCTATATAAGGACATGAAGATCAAAGTGTTTTGTGTGCATGTGATGGGTTATTGGTGAGTGTTTGATTTGAAATAAGTGTGCACCTCGGAATATCATGATGGATGAGATCCAATATATATGAAATGAATATGTATTAAATAATTTTCTTATGGGTTGATTTGATCTATGATGATAATTTTTTGATGTGTGATTATTACATGTATGTTAATATGTGGGTATGACTGAAGTTATGTTGTGCAACGAAGGTTTGTGTTAATAATTACACATCTGTATGAATTTTTTTTCTAGAAAGGCGCATACATACGTGGATCTACTTCTGGGTAGTCACAACTTGATTCTATGGTTTGGACATATTTGTATGCATGTATGCTTCCTAAAAGGCACGTAATGACAGTGATTTGTAAGTAGCACGTACATATGCTAGGGTTTTGTTTAATATGATGTTTGATCAGTCTATTTAGTCCTGTTGTGTTTCTTGCTCTCTGTTAATGAATTATTTAATAGTGATGTTTGAGGTTAAATTAGTTGTGGAATGATTTGTTGAATAGTAATGATGTTGCTATCTATATATGGTTTGGAGACCGTGATTGATTCTATAAGTGATTCAGTGATTATTTCAGTATGATAATGATTCATATTTTGGGGTCAGTGTTTTTAGATTTGTAAGCATGAATTCTTGATGGAAAGAACTTATGTACGTGAATATTCTTGAGAAAAATAGTGTATATATTATGATATATGGTTGATTAGGGTTTCAGTGACAGAGTCTAGTTTCTGTGATGAACAATATGTAGATTTGTATTTTGGTGAATGTATTTACAGTGATCTAACTTCTTTGATTATTTGAGATTGATTTGGGTCTCAGTTGGTATAGTGATTAAGTGATTTGATATGATGGCAAGTTTCAGTTTTATTATTTGATATTGAGCTTAAATGACAGTAACGGGTCTAATCTAAAAATATGGTGAAACATGGCCTACAGACTTGATGTTTTGGTTCAGGGGGATCCAGTATGAAAATTTTGAAATGTGGTCCATGGAGGCATTGAAGGTTCGAGCCTTCAGTGAGGAAGTCAAAGCTTGCTTCCAATGATAGCTTGTAAATATGATTGGGGGTTGGAGCTCCTTTCCTGTAGCTATCAGTGAACGAGATCAGGGGGTTGGAGCTCCCTTCTATAAATTGTTGGAGAACAAGAGAAGGTTGTAGATTTCTATAGGTGGGTGCCTATGTGTTGTTATGAGTTTGCGCCAATACAAGATTGTAATATTTTTTCCTTATAATAAAAGATAAAGATAGAGACAATAGCATGAGTGGTTTTTTTCCATCATTGGGTTTCCACCAAAAAAAATTTGGTGTTCATGTGTGTTGATGTGTTTCTTATGTGTGATTATTTATGTTGTTCTTACTACACATGATTACTATTTAACTAACGTCTATTGAAGTACTAATGCACTGGTCAGGTCAAACATATGATGAATTAACTGAAAAACAAGTTAACTATATGTACCTTAGTTTTCTACATAACAGTCACATACATACACAATTCTACTTTAGTATAGTCACATACATAAGTTTGAATAAGAAAAGAAAAGTATAAGTGAGTTTTAAAATATTGATTCACCCCCCTGCCCTCTTGGTATTTGTCCCAACAATTGTTATCTTAGAAGGTCCTTAAGAAGAAGCTTGATCGCTTGAAGGAGATCCATTAAGATGATGGGAAATAAGAAGATCACTCAAAGGTGGGATTCCTAAAATTGTGATAGTGTTATATCATATGCATTGACAGTTATAGATGTCATCAAATATTTAGGTTTGAGACCACCCTTCTTCCTATTGATTAAGAATGAAGAAGATTGTAACAAATAATTATCAAATATGGGTTTTTTTCTAACTGTAGTCCATTTCGTCATCTTTGCAATAATGATTCTGAAACAATTGAATTTGCACTCATGGGTAAAAGTGAAAGTAAGCACTCTAAAGAGAAAAAAAACTAAAAAATGATGCCTCTAGATGCAGAATATCAAGGCAAGATAGAAATAACATAAAATGAACATGTGCCTATGCTAAGCAAAGAGATTTATCAAAAATGGAAATAAAATATGAAGTCTAATCTAATGAACCATGATGTTTGGTATTTAGTATGCAATAACTACACCAAAATCCCTCCATCGGATTAGGAAGATAAAAGGAATAGTAAGGCATTAAGTGACATCTTTTATAAGATGCATATTTCAACATTAAATAAGGTTATGCATTATAAAACTACAAAGCAAGTGTGGTATAAGCTACAAGAAATATATGAAGAAATATCGAAGGAAGATTTCTTATCAAGGGAACTATTAGGTAATCCTATCCCTAACAATCTGTCAAAAAATGAACATGATAAAAAAATAACCTTTGTTATGTTAGATGGAGTTGTTGATTCAGACGAAGTCGGCTTCAAAATAATTTTGTATCTTAGAACAAAACTTGGTAATGCCTCGAAAAATATTATTAATCTTAAAGATAAGTCGCAAGCATATGATAACAAATATGATATTAAATCAGTAAATTTTTTTTGTGGAATCTAAACAATATTGTGAAGGTCTTGAAGCTGAGATTGTCTCTTTAAGAGATCTTGAAAAATCAAATAAGTAGAATCAAGAACTACTTCAAGAATTTGAAGAACAATAAAATGGGTTCAAAGAAGAGATTATCAAAATAAAGGAGCAAGTGGAAAAATGAAGAAGGCTGGAGGAAGGTATGAAGAAGAAATATCTAGAAGAGGAAAAGAAATATCAAACAATGGAGGTTTAGGTAAACATTCTAAAAGGTAAAATAGAATAAAAAGGTAAACAATTGAGATTTGAAGATACTACTAAGATTTTGGATATTATTCTTAGTAGTCAAAGGTCTCCAGCCATCAAATTGGGTCTTGGTTTTCATGAAACTGTTGAAGGAGAATCTAGTTCACAAGCTTATGCAATGAAATTAAAGGTTAACAATATAAAACCTAAAATTCTCAACAAAGAGATAAGAAGTCAACCTGATCAAAAACCAACAAAATTGAACCTTCAAAGAGAGTCATTTACTCCTAACTATAAATAAATTAATCATTTCTCTCCTCTAATCCATAATGTTGAATGTTTTATATGTCAGAATTATGAACACGTTGCAACAAATTGTAGAACTAGATTGTTTCAATCACAATAAAATAACATCTTCACAGAAAGATCATCATCTTCGAGGTACTTAGGATTATTTAAGGGATATTGTTTTTCTTGCAATATATTTGGTCACAAATTTATTAATTGCAATAGAAGGAATTTGAAACAGAAATATTATGATTTCTCTGATCGTTTAAGATGTTATGCTTCCTACAAGTTTGGGCATGTAGCAAAAGAATGCAGGAAAAAATATATGGGTCACCTTAGACGACATGACAAGCAATCATATAAGAATATTGATGTCAAAATACATGAAAATATGGATCCACCAACATTTCTCATAATAAGCAGAAAGAAGAAGAATAGATAGGTGTGGGCTTTCTCTCTGGTCATTAGAATAACAATATGAATGGTACATAGAGAGCAGATGCTCTCATCAAATGACTGGAGATAAGAGTAAGATGGAGTCTATCAAGAAAAACCAATATGGTAATTTTATTCTTGGATATAATGCTCCGACAAAATTTGGGAAAAGTTAGAGCTAGAATTGATAACCATAAAGGAGAAGCTGATAATTTATTAATTCAAGGGATAAAGAAGAATATTTGAAGTGTAGGTGAAGTGGGCTACAAATGAAATTTAATTGTGTTTACACAAACCAAATGAAAATTTATAGATGAAGAATCTAGAAAGGTCATAGCAAGAGGATATAGAAACCCAGACAAATTATATGTGCTTAAAGAAATAAATTCTCACAAATATGAGGATTATTCAGACTCATTATAAAAGAATATGGTGCCCATTGTAGTCCATTATTGTTAAATGAATACTTCTAGTAATAACTGTAGAAGGGATGTGTGGTGCATGACATCATGAGAACATAAGATGATTAGCAGGTCCTTGGTATTAATGATGTATAATCTCAGTGGGAGCAATACTTATGTTGATGATGATTCCCGTTGTTGTTTTAATATTCATGTTTACTAATAGTACATCTTATGTAATAGCAACGAATGTGTATATGTAGTATAGGTTCAGGGGGAGTTGTGGTTATAAAATTTCAACATTTTACTTTCTATATGTAATTATTATAAAGGATAGTCACATATATATGTGAGTTATGATATAGATAGTCGCATATGTTTTCCTGTGATGAAGAAGCAGTAGGACAAAATCAGGGAAAGCCTCTGATATGCTTCAGGCAATTTATATTTGGATTTGTTATTCTGATGTTATTGGTTATGGTTAGTGGATGCTAATTAGAAATGGTATTGGATTATAATATGTTATGAATTACTACAATATGAAATTGATGACATGGATTTACTGATTAATGAATTTTTTTATGACCTTACTGATGGATGAGTTGTTGTGATTAGAGATGATAGTGAACTGTTGGCACAGATTTAAGGTTGTCATTTTCTATGTCTCTAATAGCGCATTGTTGGCATTATGATTGCTTGAAAATTTCTTGTTACATAATGATGCTTATATTAATGATGTAGTTGAACATACTCATGTTGCTGAAATTTTTGAATGATTACAATATGTTGCATCATGGTATGCCACTACCATGGGTTGGCTATGGTGAAATATGGATGGTGTTGTTCAAATTTGTGATGCATGTATATGACAATACATATAACATGAAAATAGAATGTTGATCTTGTTGATATCAGATCAAATATGGGTTGATTTCACAAAATTATGATTTGTTGACAATGATAATAAGGTCATACATATTACTAAAAGGGATCTTACAGATGACTACTTTAGTTGCATATTAGTGACATGGTTTTGATATGACAATTCTTCTTGTATGAAGATAATGGGCCAAGAAAAATGATGTTGTTGCAGGTTTCATAAAGACATGGTTATTGATATACTACTGCTACATATGCTGGATGATACTTGGAGACATCACATATTTTACATATTAATGATGTTGATGAATGATGCTACATTTCCATATTTTATTTTATGATGAAATGCTTGATTCTCACATATTTCATTGATGCATGGAAAGATATGTTGTTTTTCTGCAAAAGATCTATATGGCCTTGATGAATTCAAGGGGATGATTTCTATGGAACAATCTTATGTTGTTGATGATGAATACTTTGTCACAGGTTGATGATATTACATTTGTTATTGATGATGTACATGGTGCTACTCTTAGGTGCTTATGGTGTAGATCCTATATATATGATTGTTGAAGACTACCTTGGTCTTACTATCTCACTATTAAGGTTCTTTGTCTTGGTTATAAATGTCATATCTCTCACTTGATGTAAAGTTCATGTAAACACCTATGGTATAAATCATTGTAAAATTTTGTCACGTATGGAATATTGTGGTCAAGTCATGTAATCCCATCTTTTTGGGCACATGATGTAATGTTGATTCAAATATGTAATACCACTTTATTGGTTGATAAATATATGCATGAATCATTAGTGCTAGGAAATGCCATGTATGGTTGAGTCATAGAGTCATGTACTTCTTTGCATATCTTCAAAAAATTCAGCATGTGCTCAGGGGGAGCATGGTTAGTATTCAATATTCATACTCAGCGGATCAGAACTATAATGCTCATGCCAAAGGGGAAGAGTAAATTGGTGTTTGGAAATATTAGTGCTTAGCTTGATGTGTTTTATAGGTGATGGTTACAAAACACTAAAGTGGTTTCCATCAAGTCCAAAGGGGGAGCTTTTTGGCATTATGAATAATGTGTTGTCCTTGATGGAAACATACTTGTAGCAGGATGTGTATGAGTTGTCCTTCATGGCAACCTACTTGGTAAAATATGTCAAAATAATGGTAGAAGGATAACTACATATGTGAAAGAGTTTGGACAAAGGAAAGTATTCCAGTGATGGAATAACGATGAAGGTGATGTTTTGAGAAATAGACTTGAGTTCTGTGATGCAAAGACGAGTACATACACCCATATGGAAAAGAAAAAATGCATACATTTTCTGCACCATAGTATCCTAAATATCAAGGATCTTTACCATAGTATTGGCCCATAGTAATGAGTGCAGTAATAGATATTTGATCCCATCTAGGAATACCATCTGAGTTAGTAAGGATTTGACCCATGGTATTGGATAAGGCCTAAGCTATATAAGGAGATGAAGATCAATATGTTTTGTGTGAATGTAATGGGTTAATCATGAGTATTTGATCTGAAATAAGTGTGTACCCATGAATATGATGATGGATAAGATCCAATAGATTTGAAATGACTATGTATTGAATAATATGCTTATGGGTTGATTTGGTCTGTGATGATAATGTTTTGATGTGTGATTGTTCTATGTATGACGAGATATGGTATGTCTGAAGTTATGTTTTATAGCGATGGTTTGTGTTAATAATTACATATTTGTATACAAGTTTGTTTAAAGAAATATGTGTACATACCCAAAGCTTCTCCTAGGTAGTCACATGTCGATTTTGTGGTTTTGAATGATTTTTATGCAGGTATTCTTCCTAAAAGGCGTGTATAGATGCATAAGTGATTTGTAAGAAGCACACACATATGCTAATGTTTTTCCAAATATGATGTTTGATAAATTTTCTCTGTCCTATTTTTTTTGCTTTAGTCTGTCAATGATGTCTTTCATGATGATCTCGATTTAACAATGATGGTTAAGGTTGAATGATTTGTGGAATGATTTGTTGAATAGTAATTATTTTGTTATCTTATGTGGTTTAGATATCTATGATTGATTTTGTAAGTGATTCAATTAGTATTTCAATATGGTACTGATTCAGTTTGAGGATTCAATGTTTTTAGATATGTACGTAGGAATGCTTCATGGAAAGCGCATATTTATGTGGATATGATTATGAACAATAGCATATATATTCTAACATATGGTCGATCAGGGTTTGCAGTGACAAAATCTAGCTTTCGTTATGAATAGAATGTGGATTAGTATTCTGGTGAATGGATTTATAGCGATCTAACTTATTTGATTGTTTGAGATTGATTTGGGTCTCAGTTAGTAAAGTGATTAAGCGATTTGATATGATTGTTGGTTTCAGTTTTATTATTTAATATTGAGCTTAAACGATGGTAGTGGATCCAATTTGAAAATATGATGAAACGTGGCCTACAAACTTCATGTTCTGGTTCAGGTGGATCCAGTATGAAAATTATGAAACGTGGTCCATGAAGGTGTTGAGGGTTGGAGCCTTCAATTAGGAAGTCAAAGCTTCCTTCCAGTGATAGTTGGTAAATCTGATCAGGGGGTTGGAGCACCCTTCCAATGGTTGTCAGTAAATGAGGCTAGGGGGTTGGAGCTCCATTTCAGTGTGTGCTAGAGAAAGATAGAATGTTTTAGGCTTTTGCAGGTGGATGCCTATGTGCTGGTATGAGCCTACGCTAATACAAGGTTGCAACATGTTTTCTTTATAATAAAACATAAAGACAGAGATGACAATAATGACAATTTTTTTCCCATGTTGGGTTTCCATCTAAAAAATCCTGGTGTTTATGTGTGTTGATGTGTTCCTTATGTGTGATGCTTTATTATATTCTTAGTTCACATGGTTACTGTTTAATAAATGTCTATTGAAGTATCAATACAATGGTTCAATTGAAATACATGATGAATTAACTGAAGAATAAGTTACCTAGATATACACTAGTTCTCTGCATAACAGTCACATACATATGCAAGTTTACTTTAGTATAGTTGCGTACAAAAATCTGAATAAGAAAATAAAAGTTTAATTAAGTTTTAAAATATTGATTCACACCCCCCCCCCCCCCCCCCCACAGTTTTTTTTCCCAACATATTTGGAGATTTGTCTTCAAATAACGTAGACCTCACCTTCTACCCCTTGTCATTGATGTCAAAAGGGGAGGCAAGAAAATTTATGGAGCAATAAGGAGAAATCCTTCTTAGGACAAAATGGGAAGGAAATTTGTTTTTCCTTAATGCCAAAGGGTGGGATTGATGATGTTGTTGTCATTGATGGCAAAGTAGAAACAACATGGAAAAGGAGCAACAAAGTAATAGAAATGAAAAGAGAAACAAAGTAGTAGTAGCAAATATGTATGATTGTGATCAAGGAAAAAAAGTAGCGAAAGAAATGTAAAAGATGAGATGGAAATGGAGTAGCAACACAAAGAAACAGGAAGAGAAGAGGTGTTGGTAGAGTAGAAACAATAATGAAAAGGAATACATTTTTATAGTTTTAAAGAAACAAGTTATGCTTGGTGTGCTTGATGACAATAGAATAAATTAGCAACAAATACCTTGGTCGCTCCACAGAACATTGATGCTTGCATGTGTTGTGTGTGAGGCTTATTTAAAGACTGATTTGTTGGAGAAAACTATTGTGATGCAAGGTAAGAATCCATGACAACAAAGGCAAGGTAAGACTCCATGACAAAAAATGCAAGGCTAATGAGACAATGACATGAATATGTTATGATGCACGTCCAAGGGAAAGATGTTGCATAGATTTTTTTGTGATGCATTAATGGGAAATTTTGTTATTGATCGTGAGGAATGAATGCTTAATTATATATCCTAATCTTATTCCTAAAATGTTACATGATGTTGGCATTATGTTCATGAATTTAATCATTACATGTGGATGAAAATAATATTGCATGGAGGATTTAGTTTTGTTTTGTAATATTCAAAATATGAAGAGTTTGAAAATGAATGAATGAAAAGAGTCAAGCTTGTTCACCTCATATTCTTATGTGGGATAAAAATAACCAATAAAATATATTTATAAAAGATGTGATTTTGGAAGGAAAGAAAAGTTAGAGAGTTAGAGAATGTGTGAGCGCTGATTGAGGTGTTATCCATTAGTTACCTGCCACATTTGAAGCTTATGTAAAGTAGATTTGAAGGGAAGAAGAGGCATAAA
Source organism: Pinus taeda (assembly GCA_000404065.3). NCBI lineage: Eukaryota > Viridiplantae > Streptophyta > Pinopsida > Pinales > Pinaceae > Pinus > Pinus taeda. The sequence continues at coordinate 129,794 of APFE030542502.1, read as the reverse complement.
TGAAGATGGAGATATGTAAAATTTATGAACAGGTAAACTAGCACATTATTGTTTCTTATTTTGATCAGGGGATTGTAGTCTCCTTTAAAGTAGCGGCTTGATAAATATCAGGTGAGAACTTGTTGAGGTAGGAGCCTCCTCTGTGTTCTTGCCTACAAAAAACATATGGGAGTAGGAGCTTGCCTTTGCATCACAACATTAAAAAAATCATGGTTTTCTCCCTTTATGTGTTTCCACTTATATATTGTGTCAAGATGTGTTGTTATTATTTGCTGATGTGATGTTTTGCTTTTCTTATTACTTGTTAATGTCTCATTTTAGTGAAATTAAATAAAGGAATTTTAATGTCCATTAATGGACTAAACTGATTCAACCCCCCTCCCGCCACCCCCCCACGCCCCAATTTCGTCATGTTTTCATTAATTGGTATTTAAGCCGACTCCTTATATGTGATCCTAATAGCTTGAATTAGGTTTTGTTAGGTCATGGACTATGAATGTGTACTTGTGTTGAGTGCAACAAACTTTCATGAATGGAGAGATAACTTTAAAAACGATGATAGCTTATGGACGTGGTGTATGGAAGCTTTCATGTGATGGTTAATGCAAAGACTCTCCCTATATGAAAGAACAAAGATCTGAAAAAATTGGTGCAAATATGTGATGAGAGAGAACATCAGCATAAGGAAGAAATCGTTGGCCTCAAGACACAACTTTAAGAAGAAAGTATATTCAGAGAGGTTATGAAGAGTCAGGTTAAGGAGAAATAGGTACAAGGTAAAACATTAGAAGCTCAAGTTGTATTAGCAAATAATGAATTAGATGAAAAGAGCAGATTACTTAAATAGTTTGAAGATCAGAAGGTCTCCAAGAAGAACTTGGAAGAGAAGAACAATAACTAAAAGGTATTCTTTAATGAATGTAAAACAACTTCAAAGTTAAATATACAAGAAGCCAATATCAGCATGATTAAAAATAAAGGAAAACCTGAAAATAAAAATGAAAATATTGATTCAAAAAAAATTATTTTTGCAAAAGGGTCATTTCCTCCTAAAGATGAGTTGAACAAATTCTGACGATCTCTAAGGAGATTATTTTCTCTTTGGAAAGTTATCAAATGTTTTTCTTATCATGGACCTAGACATGTAGAAATAGATTATATAAAAAATAAAATCAATACCTATCAATAATAGATGCAAGAAACAAGAAGGCTCCCTCAAGTGGGAAAACAGAGAAGCCAATCATACACCAGGTACAAAAATAATTTCTATGGCTATTTGTGGAATGAATTTGGACATAAAGTTGTTGAATGAAAATTGTTGGTAAAGAAGAGAACAAGGATGCACATACAAGTTATGCCATATATTGGTCAAATAAGGTGCTATTTATGTAGAAACCTTAGACAAAAACCAAAGTCTGCAATATTCCAAACACACCAAAGAACTCTAGGAAGATGATGAAAGCCAATCAAAGCAGACCAAACTCTAAATTTAAAAGAAATATAGATAGTAGAAGGAAGCATACTAAACTATGGAAAAGAAAGAAAAATGAGCAGTATGAAAATTCAATGACAAAATGAAGTCGTCATGATCTCATGGGAGCTACTCAAGAGAGACAAAAGTTAATTCATTATTGTAGGAGCAACAACATTTCAAAGGGACATCAAGCCCAAGATTGTTTTGAAAGAAATAAAAAATATAAGAAGACTAATTCTACTCATGAAATATGATAAATGAATCTTGTTATATTAGATGTGTCATTCCTAATTTCATATAAATAAACTATGCCAAACAACACATATATATTAAGACATTGAATGAGGGTGTAGAGGACCTTATACATGGTCATGTTGAAATCCATAAGAGGATTAAATTTTCAAACATGAGTATATGTGAACGGTAACACCTAGACAAGAGTGTATGTGCTACTAGGACTACTGACTTGCATCTCATTACAATAAGATTTTCCTTAGAAACCATTAAGCTTAATTTAAAAAATAAAAAAAATAAATGGTTGCAAGCTAGAGGACCATCTATTTGAATATCAAAGATTTAAGCGAGGATCTGATGATTTCTACCTTCGTGATATTCATAATGTTTCTAGAGACATTGTAAAAGATTCTAAGAATGTGACAATGTTATATTCCCTTTAATGCAAAAATATGTTAAGAATAGAGAATTGTTGAGGACATTTTCATATAGCTGGGAATATTTTGAAGGTGCCTACTTAAGACATTTTTATAAGAAGTGCATGGTGTATGAAACAGTTACATGAATAACTTCGGTGCGCAACAAAACATAGTATCAATACAAATATGCCCATTAGGAATCTAGAAATCATATTGCAATATTACACAAAAAAAAATTGGTGTGAAAGGAACTTAATCATGGTCAAAATTTGTAGAGATTAGAAAGTACATTTAGGGATGTCACACAGGAAGTGTTGATGGAATTTAGCAACAACATGAAAAAAGTGTAACATTCCAAGGAGATACATTGGCATTAAAAAGAATTTCAACAAATGAATTATGAGAGAATTTGATGGCACTCTTATCACTATTTCTTAAATCTAAAAGGCAAGATGGCTAAAGAAATGGTAAAATGTGCAATATCAAGAGGAAATAAAATATGAAGGTAATATAAATTAGCAAAGCCAATTGAATCATTGAATTAAAATGCTTGAGATATGTTAAGATGATGTCATTATTAGAGTAGCAAGATACATTAGGGAATTAATAGAAAAAAGAGTGGATGATATGGGCGTTACATTTGGTTGATAGGTCAATAAATGTTGTTACAATTTGAACATCAAAAGTCACAAAATTAGTTTCCAAAAGTGCATTATGAGATGAATGTGCATGAGAAGTTGCAAGAGATTTATTTCATGCAGGGTTGTGTTATATTCTTTCAACGACTAGCCCACGTAGTTAACCGGGGGGTTAGAGGGGGGGTGGAGCCCCCCTTCATTGCAATGATTGTGTAGCAGGAGGGGGTGGTCACAAGGGGTTTGAGGCATACCAATAACCCCACTTTATGGGGTCTAGGGCAGCACCCTGAAAAACATTGGTCTTGGACCCTATATTAGGTTGAGCAGACCCACCTATGGTTTTGTGCATGATTTTCGCACATGTTTTTTGGATGCGATGGTTTTTCGGGCAATGGTATTGGACGCGATGCTTTTTGGTCCATGGTATTGGATGCTTCGACATGTATAAATATGTATTATAACATTCAAAGGAACATAATGAAAAAACAAGCTAGTAGTCTCGGTTTGGGGACCCAAGGGAAAATCTCTATGTATATGTGTTTTATGTGTTATGCTCTCGCATTGCTTATTTTGGTGTTTTAGAATTCGTATGTAGGTAATTTCTGTATAGGGTTAAAACCTACATTTGGTATCAGAGTAGTTTTGGCTTCAAGTGGATGCCTTTGTTGTTGAGGGATTTTTCTCGGGCCTATGGTAGACAATGTTTAGTGGGAGATCTGTGAGATCGATTCTAGTGGTGAAGGAAGTGGAAAGATAGAGATCGAGAAATTTAATGGTCAGAATTTTGAGTTGTGGAAACTCAAGATGGAGGATCTTTTGGTGGATAAAGATCAGTGGATCGTGGTAGATCTGAGTACTAAACCAATGGGAGTGTCTGATGAAGAATGGAAGAAGTTGGATCGGAAGGAAAAGAACACAATACGATTTTGTGTCTCAGATTCAACATTGTTGAATGTATCAGGGGAAACTACGGCAAAGGCTTTGTGGGACAAGTTAGGGACTTTGTACCAATCTAAGTCTCTGGTGAATAAACTGTTCTTGTAGAAAATGATGTATAACCGAAGGATGAAAGATGTAGACTCAGTGACAGAGCATCTGAACACATTTAATACTATGGTATGCTAGTTAGCATTTGTTGATATTAAAATTTTAGATGAAGATAAGTGCATCAGTTTTTTGTGTTCTCTACCAAATTCATGGGATAGTCTAGTTATTGCAATAGGTAGCAATGCAACTGCCCTGCAGTTTGATGAAATAGTCTCATCCTTGTTGATGGAGGAGATGAGACAGAAAAATATGGAGCATCAGAATGGTGATGCCTTGTCTGTACGAGGATGGTCCCAGAACAGAAACAAAAATACGTCATCGAGTGGGAGATCTAAATCTAAAGGGAGATATAACTCTCCCGGGAAACCTGTATAGGTGGTGTGCTCGAAATGTGGAAAGGAAGGGCACTACAAAATGGAGTGTAAATCTAAAGCTCCTCATAAAGGGAATGGATCTGATGATGCTCCTTCTGTAGAGGTGAAAACCACCTCAGATGAAGGTGGGGATGTGTACTTGGCATCTTCAAGTACACATGTAGATCATGAGGCGTGGTTGATTGACTTACGAGCATCCTTTCACTTCACTCCCCATGGAGAGTGGTTATGTGAGCATGAGAAATACGATGGTGGTGATGTCTTCTTAGGGGATTATAGGAAGGCTAGAATCATTGGTCGTGAAAAATTAAAGTTGAAGTTGCAACGTGGAAGGGTTAGAACACTTCCAGGTGTTCAGCATATTCCTGCATTGGCCAGAAATCTGATTTTTGTAAGCAAGGTGGATGATGCAGGTGTAAAAACAGAGTTTGAGAAGGATACTTGCAAAATGGTTCGAGGAGCACTGGCATTGATGCGAGGAGTTTGAATTGGAACTCTGTACTACCTGAAAGGTAGCATTGTTATTGATGGGTGCAACAGTTCTGTGGTTCCTGAATGTGGAGCGGAAAATCTAGTGGTGCCTGGAGAGAAGACCATGTTGTGGCATCAAAGGCTTGGACATATTGGAGAGAAGGGCCTTCAAGTACTTCATGGTAAAGGTATGGTAGAAGGTATGAGTAATAGCTCTCTGGATTTTGATTTTTGTGAAAATTGTGTATATGGGAAGAAGAATCGGGTGAGTTTCCCCTCTAGCAGTGAGAGGGCGAAACAAATATTAGAACTTGTGCACAATAATGTGTTTGGACTTGTGAAGTTTCCATCGCTGGGTAATTCTGTGTACTATGTATCATTAATAGATGAATTCTCAAGGAATACATGGATATATTTCCTTAAGAAGAAATCTGAAACCTTTAACAAGTTTAAAGAATTTAAAGCTCTTGTGGAAAATCAGACAGAGGAAATGATAAAGGTGTTGGTGATAGATAATGGCGGAGAGTTTTGCAGCAAGGAATTTGAAGAATTCTGTAAGAAGTATGGTATAGCATGAGCGAATACCACACCATATACACCTAAGCAAAATGGAGTTACAGAAAGAATGAATAAGACATCATGAGTTGTTTCCGGTTAGTACATGAATTCTAGGTAGAGGCGATGGATACTGCATGTTACTTGGTCAACAGGTCACCTTCATCAGCGTTGGAGGATAAGACTCCACAAGAGGTATGGACTAGTAAGAAACCCTCTCTTTCACATCTGAGGGTATTTGGATGTGCTGCATATGTACATGTTCCAAAGGAGAAATGAACCAAGTTGGATAGTAAATATGAAAAGTGCATCGTTATTGGGTATAAGGATGGTTTAAAAGCTTATAAGCTTTGGAACCCAGTAACATGGAAGGTTGTGTATAGCTGAGATGTGGTGTTCAGAGGGGTAAAAGATATTATTAAACATGAAGTCCAACCAAAGGAACCTGAGAAGATAGAGTTTGAGCTTAAGGAGGAAGAATCAAACTCTACAGCAAAGCAGGAATCGAAAGATGAAGAGCCACAAACTCTGGGTGTGAGAAGATTAGTTCGAGAAAGAAGGTAGTCAGAAAGGTATAGTCCATCTACTTTATGTTCAAATTTTTCTTTATCTATTACTGACGATGATCCTAGAATTGTAAAGGAAGTAGTAGATTGAGAGGATGGAAAACTATGGAAAGAGGCCATGGTTGATGAAATTGCATCTTTGTACAAAAATGAGGCTTGGGATCTGGTGGAGTTGCCGACTTGAAGGAAACCCATTGGTAGCAAATTGGTGTTCAAGAAGAAGACAAATGCAAAAGGAAAGGTGGAGAAATACAAAGCTCGGTTGGTAGCAAAAGGTTATTCCCAGGTGGTTGGAATTGATTTTGGTGATATTTTTTCTCCTCTTGCCAATGTAACTTCTATTATATTACTTCTATCTGTTGTTGCTGCTTTTGATTTTGAGGTAGAACAAATGGATGTGAAGACAACATTTCTTCATGGGGATCTGGAAGAGGAAATATACATGAAGCAATCTAGAGGCTTTGTGATGAAGGGTAAGAAAGAACTAGTATGCAAGTTAAAGAAGTCTCTGTATGGGTTAAAACAATCACCAAGGATGTGGTATTAGAAATTTGATACATCTATACGGGGACTTGACTTCACCCAAAGCAAAGTAGGTCACTGTGTGTATTTTAAATTAATTGGTGACTTTGTTATTTATTTGGTCTTTTATGTGGATGATATGTTGCTGGTAGGAAATGACAAAGAAATTATCCAAGATTTGAAGACCCAATTGTCCTCCAAATTCGACATGAAAGATATTGGTGCTGCAAACTATATTTTGGGCATGGAAATTGAAATATATTAGGCAAAGAGGAAGCTCTAGCTAAACTAGAGGAATTATTTCGAGACAATATTGCAAAGGCTTAATATGTAGGATAGTAAATTGGTGAAGGTTCCTATTCCTGTAGGTGTGAGCTTGTCTGTTGAACAGTGTCCCAAGACATAAGAAGAGGAAGGGGACATGTCTTGTGTTCCATATGCAAGTGCAGTTGATATTCTGATGTTTGCAATGGTTTATATTAGACCAAACATTTCACATGCAGTGGGAGTACTGAGCAGCTTTATGTCAAAACTAGGGAAGGAGCACTGGACAACAGTGAAGTGGGTTTTCAGGTATTTGCATGGCACTAGTGATTATGGTTTGTGCTACCAAGGAAGATCAGGATTGGAGAGAATGTTGGATATTCATTGCTTTGTTGATGCAGAATGGGTTGGACATCTAGATCAAAGAAGATCTACAAGTGGGTATGTGTTTAACCTATTTGGAGGTGCAGTCAGTTGATGAGTAAGAAACAATCTGTAGTTGCACTATCAACTACAGAGGAAGAATACATGGTAGCCACTCATGCAAGCAAGGAAGTAGTTTGGTTGTAGAGATTGTGTTCAAGTATGGGGTTAGTACAGGGAGCTATAAGGATAGATTGTGATAGCCAAAGTGCAGTTTTCTTGGCAAAGAACCTGTTATGAAACTAGCTCAAGAAAAAGATAGAAAAGATAGATCAACACCTAAAAAACCAGCCTCTTCAAGGGGGCAACATCCTTTACATTACATAAATGAACAATTCTTCGATGATTCAAATGAAAAAACCTCCTTTCTATATATAGGAGTCTAAGGAGTCACAATATAACCTAGCCGACCTAGCAATAATTATATAAAGCCACAAAAATAACAATAGAGGGATTCTATGGTGCACAGTAATAAAAATATGGGGATAGTAGGGGCACAACAATATTAATAAGGGGTACAACTACAATAGTAATGGGGTAATCACTAGTATTATAGGGACCGAACATGCCCATCTCCTTACAAAAGTCTTGTCCTTAACGCTTGAGTAGTTTTGGATGCTTCTGTATAAAATTCTCATCCTCCCATGTGGCATCTTCAGCAGATAAGTTCTTCCACTTGATAAGATACTCTGAAATTGACCTATTTTGTAGCTATCGAGTTCTCGTTTCTGTGACTGCTTCCAGTTTCAGTATAATTTTTCCTTCCTCATCAAGTTCTGGCAATATTGTTTGAACTGGGAGCTTGTCACCTATAACCTTCTTTAAACACGAAACATGGAAAACTGGGTGCAATCGAGAAGCTGCAGGAAGCTCCAATTTGTATGCCATAGTACCAATCTTTTGCAACACCTTATACAAACCATAATACTTTGGTGATAATTTATTATCCTTCTTAGCTTGCTTGAGGGACATTTTCTTATATGGTTGTAGCCGTAGGAATACCCAATCACCTACTTCAAAACTTCTTTGACTGTGATGTTGATATGCCTGTTGTTTCATTCTATTATGTGCCAACATGAGGTTATCCTTTAAGAGTTGGAGTACTTGTTGTTGATGTTCAATGTGATGTTCCACTCCTTCAACCTTAGAATTTTCTCTTAAATATGATGTGATGGATGGTGGTTGATACCCATAAAGTGCCATAAATGGCGTCATTTTTGTTGCTGTATGGAATGAAGTGTTATTCCACCATTTAGCCAAAGGCAACCATTTAACCCATTGTGTCTGTCTATCAAATACAAAGAAACGAAGATATCCTTCCAAACATTTGTTTACTATCTCATTTTTCCCATTAGATTGAGGATGATAAGATGAGCTATGAGCTAATTGAGTACCA
>APFE030542502.1:101779-112862 GCA_000404065.3 Pinus taeda | reverse complement strand
TTTCCCATTCCTGTCATTGATGAATTATTGGATGAATTGCATGGATCAATTTACTTCAACAAGTTGGATCTTCGTTCAGGATATCATCAAATCAAAATGAAGATTGAAGACATTCTAAAAACAATATTTAGAACTCATGAGGATCATTATGAAGTTTTGGTCATGCCTTTTGGCCTTACTAATGCACCTTCTACATTTTAAGGTTTGATGAATTCCATTTTCTTACCCTTCCTTGGAAAATTTGTGTTAGTATTTTTTGATGATATACTAATCTACAGCAAGTCTTGGAAGGATCATGTCCAACATGTTGACATGGTGCTCAAACTATTGGAGGAGAAACAATTATATGAAAAAATATCCAAATGTTTCTTCAGAGTACAAGAGGTGGAATATTTGGGTCATATTGTATCTCATGAAGGTGTTAAGGTAGACCCTAGCAAAATTAAAACCATTAAAGAATGGAAAATCTGCACATCCATAAAGCATCTATGAGGATTTCTCAGGTTGACAGGGTATTATCACAAGTTTGTTAAGAATTATGGGGGAATAACAGGACCTCTAACAACATTATTGAAGAAAGATGCATTTTTATGGACTCCAGAAGCAATGAAGGCCTTTGAACATCTTAAAGAGGAAATGTGCCAAGCAATAGTCTTAGCTACACCGGACTTCACAAAAACCTTTATTGTGGAATGTGATGCCTCAGGACATGGAATTGGTGTTGTTTTAATACAAGAAGAAAGACCCATTACTTTCAAAATTCGTCAAATCAAAGGAAAGTATTTACACAAAGCTATTTATGAGAAGGAAATGTTGGAAATACTACATGCAATTAAGAAATGGCGACCCTGCCTGATGGGAAGACACTTCAAGGTAAAAATAGATCATGATAGTCTTAAATAATTTTTAGAACAAAGATTATCTTCAGAAGAGTAGCAAAAATGGGTCACAAAGATGTTGGGTTATGACTTTGAAATCATCTACAAAAAAGGGAAGAAAAATGTTGTGGCAGATGCACTCTCAAGAAAGGATGAGGATGTGGAAGCATTTCTTTCTGCCATTTCTACTATCCAACTAGATTGGATAAATGAAGCAAGGGATGAATGGAAGAATCATGAGGAAATGTGGGCACTCATTCAAAAGATACAACAAGATCCCAGTACATCTGATACATTTAGCTAGTAAAATGATTCATTATGGTACAAGGATCGATTATACCTATGTAAGAATTCCCAACTCACACAAAATATTCTTAGGGAATTGCACACCTCTCCCTTAGGAGGGCACTCAAGATTTCTAAAAACCTACCACAGGGTTAAGCAATATTTTTTTGGGATGGCCTTAAATCGGATATTCAAAAGTTTGTGGCAGAATGTTTGGTTTGCCAACAAAATAAAGTTTAAAGTTTCATAACATCTAACTGTCAATGGGATTTAGAACTAAACATTTTAGAAAGGAAAAAAAAAACTCAAAATGAATGCCATATGCACATGTTATAAACCATAGAAAATGAAAGAAGAAAACTAAAGTTCAAACCCCCAGGCTGAGCATAAGTGTTACATCACAACCATTGATCAGTGTTGGTTAATTGATCTAAAAATTGATTTATTAGACAATTTGAAAAAAATAAAAGAAAAATAGAATGTGTCAGATAGCTAGTTAAGTGCAAAAGGCTAGGCAACCACATGAAAATATAGGTTCACTTTGCAATGAATTTGTGAGTCCAAAATTTTTCAAACATGTATGAAGGTTGAGTATTTTCAAATAGGTGTGAATGATGAGTAAACAAAAAACACTATGAATTAGTAGGTATTCAGAAGTAAAGGAGTAGGCGAGCAACAAGCGTTGCAGAAAGTTGCAGAAGTTGATCCTAATGGAGGGTCATAGAGGAGGGAGCTCCACCCCCTCCTATAAGGAAGCTGTAACCAGTAGAGGTAAGGCTCCTCTGGAAAATGTCAGAGGATCCACGGAGGAAGGGGACAGGAATAACGATAAGGAGACAGATGGTACCAAGACCAAGGAAAATAGTAGCACAAAAGACAAGGATGAAGAAGACAAAAATTAGGGAGCTAGAGACAAAAAACAAAAGGGACCATGCAAACCCAAAGCAAAAATCACTCCCAGAGTTGTTTTAAATGATCTTGCTCTGTAGGCGCACAGGGAACACATGGGGACTTATGCTATCATCTGCAAATTCATGGGACTATGGCCCACTGAAAAATCTTTACAGACGTGGATCAAATATCACTGGAAACCCAAAGGGAGCATTGACCTACATCATGGGTCAAAGGGATTCTTCACTGTGGTTTTCACAAGCATTGAAGATAAAGAGAGAGTGTTTGAAGGAGGACCCTACTTTTATGCAGCAGCTGGTCTCTACATGCGGCCTTGGAGGATGAACTTTGTCCCAGAGCGGGAAACTTTCACTTCAGTTCCGGTCTGGGTAAGGCTCTATTCTCTACCTCTTGATCACTGGCAAAATGAATTGTTAGCTGCCATAGGCAATAAACTAGGTCATTTTGTCAAAGCTTCTGAAGCCACAAGAAGGGGGAAGTATACTTCCTTTGCAAGGATATGTGTGGAAATGGATCTATCAGCAGCTCTTCCGGATGAGATAATATTTAAAGTTTATGATGAGGAATGGGTACAAACAGTAGATTATGAGCATATCCTGTTTAGATGTCGTAGATGCCATGAACATGGACACTTATTCAGATACCACCCTCTTAGTAAAGCAGACAACAAGAGCAAGGCTAATACAATGAAAGACACAGAAAACTTTCATAAAGTGGTTAGTAAAGGAAAAGGCGGTAAAAGAGGGCCAAAGCAACAACAAAATGAGGGGCTAAAGGTAAATCAGAACAAGTTTCAAGTTCTGGAAGAGAATGAAGAAATTACCAAAGAAGACCAATCAATCGAGGAAAGTCCTAAGGAAAAGGAGAGAGAAGAAAACATCAACCAAACACAAGATATTGGTAATCAGAAAGAGACTATGATGAGTGAAGCAGAACTGGAGATGGATCAGGAAATGACATAGAGTGAAATAGATTTGGAGGAGCATGAACTTTAGGAAATTCTTGGAAAGGAACACCTAGATCTAGAAGGGTTCTTGATGTAGGGAACCACGGGAGGAATAGACTCATTGCCTCAAGAGGAGTGCAACAAAATACAACAATTGTTTTTATGGAAATCTCAAGAAAAGGGGTTTGATAAGGGAAAAACCATTGACAAGCAGGATTACAGAGGTGTGAAAACAATGAAATCTACTCCAGGATTAGCTACTAGAAATCCAGGAAAGAAGAGGGGTAGGAAAAAGCAGAATGAACTCCTGATGGAGTGTGGAAAGCTAATGACAGATTCGGGTAAGATGAAATATCTAACCAGCTACTCCTTTACAAATATTTAATAATGAAGTTCACATCTTGGAATATTAGAGGTCTAGGTATTAAGAGAAAACAAAGAATGCTAAGTAATAGAATGAAGCAAGCAATGCCAGATATAATCTTCATCCAGGAAACGAAATGCTCCATTTAAAAATTAAAATAAATCCATAGCAAATGGCTAAGTAAATTTGAATTCCTAGAGGTTAAAGCAAAGAACACAGCGGGGGGCATTCTCACTCCTTGGAACCCCCAAAAAGTCAGCATTATAGATGCGAAGGCATTAAGGAATTATTTATGAGTCGTTATTCAACCAGTGGGGGTCAAGGATACCTTCCTGGTCTCAAATGTTTATGGCCCTCAAAGAATAGATGATAAACTCATATTTCTAGACTCCCTTGTGGATCTCCGGGACAGACATGTAGGAATTCCTTGGATCTTGGGAGGTGACTTGAACATGATTAAATCTCTTTCAGAGAAAAAAGGAGGTACCAGAGCACTAAGTAAAGACTCTTTAGCATTCCAAACCTTCACAGATAATATGAAACTATTTTACTCTAAGATGAACAACAACCTTTTCACTTGGAACAACAAAAGAGGTGGAGAGGCACAGGTTGCCTCCAAGTTAGAAAGATTTATGATCTCAAAGGAGCTTATGCTTATAGACAAAGAAATAGCAACAAAATTTATCCCCTTTGGAGGCTTAGATCACTGGCCGATTCAACTAGAGATCAAGGGTATCGATTCTCCCAGGAACAGACCCTTCAGATTTGAGAATATCTGGCTCTCCCACCTAGAATTCTTCAGCAATATTGAAAAATGGTGGTCAGAAGATTTGCAGATCCAGGGAACAAAAATGTGCCTCCTACACAAAAGACTAAAGCATATTAAGCTCAGATTCAAAGATTGGAAAAAGAATGATTTTGGTAACATTTTTGTGGATAAGAAATCTGTGGAAAACAAAATTCAAGAACTCAACCAGGCACTGATCATGGAAGGCTTTGATAAAGACAAAAGCGATCAAGTTGACAAACACCACCAAGAATGGGAGAATTTGTGCAAACAAGAGGAAATATTTTGGAGACAAAAGTCTAGAGTTCAATGGCCCAAAGAAGGAGAGCGTAACACTAGATTTTTTCACAGATCCACCATGGCTAATAGAGCTCACAACAGAATCTCTTCGATAAAGGACGAGGATGGGGAGCTTCAAATCTCTCATAAGGATATCGAAGTAGTGCTTGTTTAGTATTTCCGCGGCATAACTTGTGAAAACGATTCAGATATAGAGTTATACATTAGGGAAGTTACCAGACACATCCCTAAGCTAGTGTCCAGAGAGGAAAATTTTAACCTAAATAGACCAGTAACTGAAGAGGAGGTCAATGAGGTTATCAAATATATGCAGAATGGAAAAGCTAGAGGCCCGGATGGTTTCAATGTGGATTTTTTTAAAGCCTGCTGGAAGATTGTTAAACAGAATATTTTGAATGTTGTGGAGGATTCCAGTGTGAACATAACTATTTTGGAAGTCCTCAATACCTCCTTCATTTCCTGATCCCCAAACAGGAATCTGCTCAAATCGCTGATAAGTACAGACCCATAGCTTTATGTAAAGTGGTATATAAGATAATCTCCAAGGTAGTGGCTAACAGACTCAAACCTCTTCTTCCTTCTTTAGTTTCTGGGGAATAATCTGGTTATGTGGAAGGCAGGCAAATTCTAAATAATATTATTCAAGCTCATGAGGTGGTTCACACACTAACTAGCAAGAGGCAGGCCGGAATGATCATGCAATTGGATATTGCCAAAGCGTATGACAAAGTGAACTGGAATTACATCAGGAAGGTCCTTATTGCTTTTGGCTTTGATCATAACTAGCTCAGATGGGTTATGGCCTTGGTGACTTCCTCCATCTTTTCAATTTTGGTGAATGGATCTCCCTCAGATATCTTTATTCCTTCTAGAGGCCTCAGGCAAGGAGACCCACTCTCTCCCTTTCCCTTCATCCTCATGATGAAAGGCCTTGGTCGGTCCATCAAGCATGCTAAAGCCACGGGCAAGATTAAAGGCCTACAATTAACTGAGAATGGTCAGGCTCTGACTCACCAACAATTTTTAAATGATACCATGTTGCAGGGAATCCCCACTGTCAAAGAAGATTTAGCCTATAAACAAATCCTAAAGGACTTTTCCATGGCTTCAGGTGTGGAAGTTAATCTCTCTAAATCAAAAATCTTCTTCTTAAATACTAATATTGTTATTTAGAGAAATATTTCCAGAATTCTAGGATTTCAAAGGGATTCCCTCCCCTCAAAGTATTTGGGAGTTCCTCTAATTGCTAGACCAATGCACAAGAGCATCTGGGAACTGGTGCTTAATAAGATGCAGGAAAAAGTCAAGAAATGAACCATCAAATCTTTGAACCTGGCTGGTAGGTTGGTTTTGACAAAGGCTGTTCTTTGAAACTCTTCAAAAAGGATGAAATAAGATCAATGAAAGAAAGAAAAGTCTACTAGGGTGTAATATGATGAGGATAAACTACCCAGAACGATGGTCATCCCCCATCGGAGTCGCCAATTTGTTATTAGGAATTTTGCATCTACGGATAAATACTAATTCCCTAGGTAGGTAGCTTTACCTAGAACAACATACTTAAAGCACTTTAACCTTTTTATATAGACAATAGATAAGACAAAGGAATTGAAGGACCTACTTGTTCTTTCACTTTGCTCTTGTCTCCTTTGTATGATTCCCATTGGTTCTTCTCGAACTTAACTTACTCAAAAAGTACCTGCAAGCATAAACAGAAGACAAAGAAGCAATCAAAGAAAGAGATCTATTGACTATAAGTAAATGGAATCAAATACATTCACACATATAAACATCACATATCAAGATAAGCATATGGAAAAAGGTGTAAATAATTTATTGAATAGAAGGAAGAATTACAACCATGAAGCCTGATTTGAAGTCACTCCTACAGCTTAGGTTCCATCCACACCAAATCAAAAGCATGACACTCTGACAGTATAACAATACTTGTTTTAATATCAATTCTTGTACCAACATTATCTCCTTACCGTTCATTAAAGTCTAGCCCTTTATCACTTAGATGAGTTATCAATTTATAGGAATATGGAGGAGTTTTTTTTCATAAATAAGGGTATTGAATGGCCTTCCATACTTAAGAGTTAGTTTCCATGGATGAAGGGATGATAGGATAGGAGGTATCTTAACTCATTCCTCATCCATTTTCGAGCTCATAGGAGATGATAAGTGTAGGAATATTCTTGAAGGCTCCAGAAGATAATAATATTCCCCAAACCCTATGTGAATTTCGCTCAATCTCGCCTAGCGTAGGTCAAAGTGGACCTAAGTGCTCTGTAGAGCACCCTGGCATGGACTTAACTGCTCTGCAGCACACCTTTGCATGGGCCTAACTACGTTGGTCCCTCTAGAAGTCATTTCAGGATGTCTTCAAGCCATGAAACTATCAGGGAAGGAGGAATTCAAAGTGTTGAATTGTCTAGGGCATGTAGCAACTAAATTTAGGGTTTGATGAGCCCTAAAACACTGATCTAGATGATGGGAGTGATGTTCCCAAATGGAAGCTCCTCTGATCGAAGCTCATCTCATCGAAATATTTTTAATTAATAATTAAAGAAAAGTTCTGATGTCACCATCCTCCAAAATTCCATCTTGGGACTTAGGTGCTCTTCCCAGTTATGTGCCCTTAGTCCCTTTGGTTTTTCATAACTAGGTTCCATATAATATCGAAGCCTCTCTCATCGAGAATTTTAGATAAGGAATTTAAAAGGGTACTGATGTGATCGAGTCTGAAATTTTGGCACTCCTCTTTAGATTTCGGATTTCCTTTTGGCTTCGAGATTTAGGCTTCCTCCTTGTGATTTCAGCCTCTAATATTTTCTCTCTTCTTTGGCCTTTTCGCACTTAGGCTCCCCATTTTGGCCACCATTGACATCATTTGACACACTTGCAAAAAGCTTTAGTAGGTGAAATTAGTGTGAGTTCCTTTGTTCAAAGTACATGTTCTTCTTTATAATACAAATGAGTTTTTTTATTAGTTGGCTCAGCAAGGTTGTTACCCTGTGGATAATAGTAAGATGAATGTTTCAATACAATGCCATTTTCTAATGCAAAATCATAGACTTTAAGAAATCAAAAATAAGTTGCATTATAAAAAACAAGTGATGTCGAAATTCCAAACTTGGTCATAATGTTATGCTTGAGGAAACTAATGACTTCTTGATTATTCACTTACTTGAGAGGAACTGCTTCGATCCACCATGTGAAATAGTCTATGGCAATGAGAATATAACGGTGTTGCTTTGATGAGTGGAAAATTATCTCACGAGTAAAATATAGGCCCCATTGTTGGAATGGTTCTTCTACAATGACTACGTCTCCGAGCCCTGTTCAATCAATGGGGAGACCTTCATTCATTAAGTGGCATGAGAAAGAAGAGTACAATCATCATTTACAAAAAGGAGTCTTATACCTCCAATCTGGAGAATGGCCAAAAAATGGAGAGCTCTATTGCAGAAAATGGCATCACCATTGAGTTCTTATCACCAAGGTGCAAAATCGATATAAAACTTGCCCAATTCTGACACTGGACCAAAACTGACCCCCTGGAAAATGTGCTCAGGCAAGGTTTTGCCCCCTGTCTCAGGTCTGCTCATGGTTCCACCACCTGCAATTCATCTGTCTCGAAATGTGTGCACGCTCTCTCCCCTGACGCACTATGAAAAAAGGTTGAAATGCTTTTTGATGAGCAGATAAAACAAGAATGGTGGTTTGGCGGCTTGGTTAACGAAGGAAAGCGTTGAGGAGGGGTCAGGGGATCAAATCTCGCCCCTCCTGAATTAACTAGCGTATATTTTTTATGGTTTAATGTGGGTGGCGGGTCCACTATTTTGTTTGGCACGCACCCCACTTTCTGCTAGCATATTTGTAATTAGGTGAGGTCGAGGGGTGGCGAGGTTGACAGCCCACCCCACCCGCCCCCCCACCCACTATATATTTAATACAATACCTATGCGGACTCCAGGGTGGTGGGGTCATGGCCGCCCACCCCAATCTAACTTTGAATTTTTGGTATGATTTCAGGGGTGGCAAGGTCATGGCCGCCCACCCCTTTTTTAAATACATTTCATTGTGGTGGTTCCAGGGTCGGCGGGGTCATGGCCGCCCGCCCCATATTTTCATATTTTTTTAATTTAAAAATAAATAACCACCCCTATTTAAATATTTTCCAAAAACTTAGGCATATTAGACAAATTTACGGACCCATAATTTCGCTTGGAAAACTGGTCGAATTCTTGCCAAATTGCTCCCTCCTTAAGCTTGCCACATGGGTAAGTCAACCCACAACTTTGATTGCTTCTATCTTCTTCATACGGACTTGAATTGGAGTGTCGTTCACACCATTGGAATCAGGGCGACGAGCATTTTGATCTGATGTCAAGTTAATCAACTTTCTGCCATTTTGAATTGTCAGCCTTTTTCATGCCACTAGTGTCTAAAGATCCACCTGGATCACCCACTACACTTGTGGGTTGAGGCATGCAACACAACAGTTTATGTTCATAACCATAACCCACATCTAATACTTGGGATGTAGACACTAGAGGAGGCTTATTCCAGTAATGTCAAGCCAGGCAGTAACTCCAATAGGCAGTAAAATTGATTCATCACACTTAGAGTGGCGTGCAAGTAGAATCAACTGCATTAAATCATATAAAACAACAAGTAATTTTTGCGTGAGTCGGGTCAGTTTCACGTCCCCGTGCTCATCATTTTCAAGACCTTCTTAGCCATTATTTATTCTTCGTATTCTTCTTTAACTAGACTATCATCAACGCATTTGTATGGAAGGGCATATTGGAGCAGCGCACTGGAGCAGCTGCTACGCATTGGAGCAGCTGCTACGCACTGGAACAGCTGCTACGCACTGGAGCAGCGCACTAGAGCAGCGTACTGGAGCAGCTACTGTGTACTGGAGCGGGGCGTATATAGGAGGATAGGCAGTGTGTATTTTGTGAAGAATGTGAGGGGCTATTGTGAAAATGAAATGCTGCTCTGCGACAAATGTGACACTAGAGGTTACCACATGTATGTCTTCACTCTGTTGTGGCTAGAGTTCCTGCGGGAAGCTGGTTTTTTTCAACAAATGCATTCACTGATAACGAATTTACAACAACTACTGGAGCAATGAACATTACATTTTCCAGCTGTGTGAGACTCTCGCATGACAGATCCGAGCCATACTCCTATCCATTGTGATTCATATTATGATCTGAACTTCCATCAGCGTATTGGGCTAATGAGAGTGAAACAGCTAGAGCAATTTCAATCTTGTAATGGTCAGAATTTGTCAAAGAATTCCAACAGCATGGAATGAACGACAGAGAGGAAGGCCAAGAGATACCACAAAAGATCTGGAAATGGGACCTGCATAGGCCACCACAATGAAACGCTTCGCTCCACGCTCACATCACCACAATGAAACGCTTCAGCACTCCATCCTGACACACAACAGCGCGACCTTCACCACAATGAAATGCTTCAGCACTCCATCCTGACACACAACAGCGCGACCTTCACCACAATGAAAT
This sequence comes from Pinus taeda, assembly GCA_000404065.3. Classification (NCBI taxonomy): domain Eukaryota; kingdom Viridiplantae; phylum Streptophyta; class Pinopsida; order Pinales; family Pinaceae; genus Pinus; species Pinus taeda. Next base: position 102,844 of record APFE030542502.1, on the reverse strand, counting down.
GCTTCAGCATTCCATCCTGACACACAACAGAAATGACCTTCACCACAATGAAACGCTTCAGGGGAATACGAGAACAGAAATGACCTTTTTTCCACTCAGCAGCACGATGCTCATGAGGGGAATACGATGTTCAGGGTAATACGAGAACAATTATGTAGCAATACAATTATGCAGTGGGCGCAACAGGAGATTATGCAGCAATGATTATAAAAAAATACCACATGGGTAGTATGGCAGAGAGCCCAGAGAGCACAGAGAATAGAGGGACAGAATATGGAAGAAAACTGATACAAGGAGTTACAGCACAAAAACTAATTTTGGGAGTTGGCTCTGATACCATGGTATAGCCTACCTCAGACAAAGAGCTCATCATTTGGGAAAACAAGAACATCAAATCTTATGCATTAATCGCAGCATCTATAAATGAAGAGGTGAGTCACCATATTTCGTCATATTCAACTGCCTTTGAAGCCCTACAAAAGCTGAAAGAACTCTATGACTCACATTCTGCACTTGAAGTTGTCCAACTCATGATTAAACTCTTCACTCTTGAAATGCAAAATAATGATCCTCTTGCTCTTGCATCTGAAGTAAAGTCTATAATGCATGATATCAAATCTACTAAGGTTGAATTGGATATTCCTCTTATCGCTTTTCTCAAGGCACTTTATCCTACTTACTCCAATTATATTAAGTCATTGCAAGCAAATGGAAATCTCAAAGATATAACCTTTGACTCTCTTGTGAAAAAGTTTGCTGAAAGAGAGAAAGCCTTTGGAAAGAAGACAGCCCCTGTGAATCTTCTGAAGAGACTGTATGCCTGGCTCATAAAGAAAAATATCCTGCTCAAGATTTTACAAGAGGAAGAGGTGGACGAAGAGGAAGAGGAAGATACTTCAGAGGCAGGGGGGGCAGACATTCTCAAGGAGAAAAGGCAGATTTACATTGTATTCGCTGCAAAAGAAATGGATCACATGATGGCTCTACATGCAAGCTACCATGGGACAAAATTGAGCAGAGAAGAAACCAACAAAAAGGTAAAACTAATGATACAGACAAAGGTAA
>APFE030542502.1:36900-98828 GCA_000404065.3 Pinus taeda | reverse complement strand
GTTTGATCGGATACTCTGATTCAGACTTCGATGGAGACAAAGAAACTAGGGTATCTACTTCAGGATATGCTATGAGTCTTGGATCAGGAGCTGTCTCCTGGAGATCACCCAAACAATCAGTTCCAGCAGATTCCACAACAGAAGCAGAATACGTGGCAGCAGCTGAAGCAATGAAAGAAATCGTGTGGCTCAGAAAAATTCTCGAAGATTTGCAGGTAAAACAAGTACAGTCAACTCCACTCATGATTGACAACACCTCTGCAATAAAGTTGGCCAAGAACCCAAAGTTCCATGATCAAACAAAGCACATCAATACTAAATATCATCTGATTTGACATCATGTTGAGGCCAAAACAATCCATCTCCATCATTGTTCTACAAATGAAAAAATTGCAGACATCTTCACCAATGTGCTTAGAAGAGAAAATCTTGAAAGATTCAGAATGATGCTTGGACTCACCAACATCCCTTCAGATTAAGGGGGGGAATGTTGACACCTAATCCTCACGATTGGGTGAATTTATGTAAATAATTAAATTAGGAATGTGAACAATCACCGGGAAATGAACTGAGCAGTCACACCCTTTTGTATATAACAATAACATACCTAATGGAATGAATGGAATCAGTTTTACTGCCTATTGGAGTTACTGCCTGGCCTAACAAGTAAGATGCCAAATGTTGGTCACTTCAAGATTTTTGGGTCATCGATATATTGCCATGTGACCAAAGATGCACGGAAGAAGCTTGAGCCAACAACAGAGTAAGGGATATTTGTGGGATACATTGATACACCTCACAAATATCGGGTGTACTTGCTGACCAACAGGATGAAAGTGGTTCACAAGGATGTCAGATTCAATGAGGAAAATTCCATGTGAGTTTCTGTTGAGAGGGAGCTTCAACTACATTCAGTTGAGGAGCCTCAGATTGATGTGGAGCAGCCACATGTAGAGGATCTGGGAGTGGAGACATCCACTCAAGTAGAGTCTTCTAGAGATGGGAGAAAGCGCACCAGAGAGGCAGATATATTATTGTCAGATGCTAGAGAGAATGTGGGAGCACCCACATCACAACGCAGATAGAGGAGGTCACCTGACAGGTACAATGGATACATGGCTCTTATGAGTGAATGTGTTGTGACAAAGCCATCTTCCTTTGAGGAAGCAGTGCAACAGCCGATTTGGGTTTATGCCATGGTGGAAGAGTATGATTCCATAGTTTGTAACAGTGTTTGGGATGTGATCCCTAGACCAAAGGATAAGTCCGTGGTGATCTCCCATTGGCTTTACAAGGTAAAGCAAGTTGGAGATGGTAGTTTGGAGAAGCATAAGGCTATATTTGTGACTCGTGGTTTTTCACAGGTAGAGGGGATTGAATATGATAAGACTTTTGCTCCTGTTGCAAGGTACTCATCGATCAAATCTATATTAGCACTATTAGTGTATATGGGTTGGAAGATACATCAGATGGATGTGAAGACAACCTTCCTTAATGGCACGATTGAGGAAGAGTTGCACATAAAGCAGCCTGAAGGTTTTGAAACCTTTGACCATGAGTCACATGTGTGTCAGCTCAAGAGAGCGTGTATGCGCTGAAGCAAGCACCTCGTGCTTGATACACTAGGATAAATAGCTACTTCACTGGGTTGGGCTTCACGAAGAGTGAAGCGGATGCGAACCTGTACCACATAGTGGTGGAAGGTAAATTGTTGATCATTGTACTTTATGTTGATGATATCATACTGATAGGTGATCAAATATTCAAGGAGGACCTTGCAAGAGAGTTTGAGATGAAGGACTTGGGGCTCATGCATTACTTTCTAGGCATGGAAGTATGGCAGGGTGTTGGAGAGTTGTTTGTGTCTCAAGGAAAGTATGCCAACAAGATACTCAGGAGGTTCCACATGGAGAGCTGCAAGCCTATGGAGACTCCTCTAGCTGGTAACTAGAGGAAGGAGGATGCTACTTCGGGAGAGGTAGTGGAAGCTACTGTTTATAGGAATCTTGTGGGTTCACTCATGTACTTGGTGAACACGCGACTGGATTTATGCTATGCAGTTAACCAGCTTAGTCAAGCGATGGTTAGGCCTACCAAGATGTATTGGAAGGTGGAAAAGCATGTATTGAGATACATTAGGATCACTACTCAGTACTAATTATGGTACAAATGGATAGAGGGGGTGAAGCTTCAAGGCTTCACCGATGCAGATTAGGTAGGGAGTCCATCTGGCAGGAAGAGCACATCAGGAGGGATCTTTAGTATTGGGTCAGTGGCAGTTTCTCGGTATAGCAGGAAACATAGATCAGTTGCACTCAGTTCGGTAGAGGCAAAGTACATGGCTGCAAGATAGGAAACATGTTAGGCCATCTGGATGAGGAAGATCATGGTTGGTCTATTTGGTTAGTAGATGGATCTGACAGTGATTTACTATGATAATCATAGTTGTATGAAACTCTCTAAAAATACAATGTTTCATGATAGGTCTATTATCACCCGGATTGAACCTGAGGCTGAAGGGAGGCAAGCCAGGGTAACCACAAACCATGCTTAGCCAAGTAGCTAGCCCTACTAGGCCAGGAGAGGGCTCTCTCCGATATCAATCAATATGACTAGATCAGGAACAAGATTTTAGGCTAGGCATAGTAGCACAAGGTTTTGATTGGGTTTTGAAAGTGTTTTGTTGGATCAGGAGGAGCTTAGCAGTTTAGGTCTGGGAAATTAGGTCAGAAATGCAGGGTGCTCTATGGGGCAAGGTAGGAATAGGCTTTAGCACTTTTAGGCTTGATGGGCTAAGATATTTAGACTGGTGAGGAGCTAAGAAGGGCTTGTGATAATCATGGATCCTTCCTAGACTGCTGAAAACATGAAATGGTGAATGGTTTCCCAAGGCAGAGCACTGATGCAATGAATTCTTCCTATCAAATTTGAAACATTCAACTAGAAGCAATGAAATGATAAATGGCACACATAAAACATATAAACATATAATTATAGAAGAAGAAACTGTACTAAAACTCCATACCATAGGGATCCCATAAAAACAGCTGTAATTCTTATTAATCTCCTGCCAAACTGCTTACAAAGGTGTACAATCAAGGTCTGAGCATCCTACTGAGTCCAACCCCCTCATAAAGAGAAAGAATAAGAAGATATAGACGAGCATTCAACCTCCTCCCATCCTCAGGGGTTGAATCCTAAGATGAGGAGCTAATCTAACTGATACTAAACAAGAAACAGGGATATAGGCATCATCAACAACTTGCCTCCAAAAGTGAAAAACTAATTCATTTGAGCTCAAACTAACTCCTAAAGCAATGAATCTACCCTCTATCACTATTTTTCCATCACAATTACATGCCAAGTCATAATTTACAATGGTAAATCATCCACAATGAGAGAGAATCCATAATTACAGTTAAAAAACTGGAAATATAGCAACCCTAAGCAAAACTGCCAAAAGCGCAGCACCAATGGGCAAAAGTGCAGCACCACTTTCAGGTCCCTTTTGGAGGCCTTCTTGGCATCCAAATTGAGCACATGATAGCTCATCAGAAAGGTATTCAAGTATACTTTCCAAAACACCCTGCATTTGAATCTCATTTGACCCTTCAAAACTTGATTCTCCCAAGGTTGCTTCTGTGTTTCCAAAAAGTGGCAGAAAGGTCATTTTTAGGGTGTTTCTTAACCTTTTGGTGGACTAGTTCTTCCCCAAAGCCTTTGAAACTTGCTAGGGTGCATGTCCTCATCGATCTAAATCCAAAAATGCAAGCCATTTCTTTAATGGGTGCCCCTTAGGCAGTTTTCCTGTGTAATGAAACTCAAAATTGCAAATGACGAAATTTGCTCAAAACTTACCCAAACTTGGTGTGAAGCACCATCATCATGTGTTCTGATGAGCCAAGGAAGTTCAGCCAACATCATAAGTCTATCCCCCCCTTTTTTCCTTTCAAGGCCCACCTTAGCCTAGCTTTCATCTTCCTGAGGTGTCACTGCCTATGTTTTCCTCCTCCTCATAGTCTCGGTCCTCTTGGTCCATGTTTGCAAGGTTGAGATTGTATGAAGGGGATGAGTGAAAGTGTTTTAGGAATGAGGGGATGGGAGATGAGCTTATGACTAGGAAATGAGAGGGAGGGATTGTTTTCTTGAGAATTTGCTCTTGGGGAAGAGAGATATAGGGAATGGGAATGATATGAAATAGAGGTGAAGGGAAAAAGGGATAAGGTGATAGGGGAATAGGGATAGGGGAATTTAGAGCTGTAGGGATAGGTACTAGGATGAACAGTGAGGATTTGGGGTTTTAGGCATCATTAGGGAGATTTTAGGGTTTCATATTAAACATGGCAAACGATGCTTATAATTTAGATTTGCAAATCAAAACCAAGGTTAGGGATGTCCACTTACTTCTAATGATGGAAGGCAAGACAAATTTTGGAGTTTCATTGAGGGTTTGGGGGTTTTTAGGCTCTCCTACCAAAAGCGTAGTGCCACCACTTAGAAGCGCAGTGCCTGTGTAAATTTCCACTGAGAAATTTGGCCAAAAGCGCAACGTTAGGCCAAAAGCGCAGCGCCAATCTCCAAAAGTGCAGCGCCACTTCAAACCCACTTTTGGCTACCTTCCTGATGTCCAAATTGGGCGTGGAATAGCTCCTCGGAAATCTTGTCAAGTCTATTTTCTAGCACACCTTTAATTTTTCAAATTGGAGTTCATTTTCACTATCAAAAGCTCAATCGCCTAAGACAGTTCAAAATGTACAAAATGAGGCTACCAAAATGCATAGTGATGTTTCCGTCAAATTTTGGAGGTCTTCATCAACTCCAAATTGAGCCCATGATAGCTCATTGGAAATATATCTATGTCTAGTTATCATTTGACTCATTAAGAAAGTCATTTGGTCACTCAAGCCAGGAGAAATCTTGATTTTCCCAAGGTCACTCCAGAAGTGCATCAACTCTCCTGAGGCAAATGATGTTTTGGACATTTCTCCCCAACTATGAGACCTATGTAAAACGTGAAGGATTTTTTTCTTCTTGGGTCTATGATGGACAAAAACCTCTCTCATGTTTGTTAAATTCATCTTTTATTGCTCAGAAACATCATTTGAATAAAACCTATCCTGATGTATGGAACAGTGGATTTTGTATAAATGAAGGGAAATGAAGGGGATGAGGGGCTTCTAAATTCTTGAGAAACTTTTGGGAAGTAGGGAGGGATGTTATGAAGCAGGGAAAAGTGTAATTTCAAGGATTGAGTTAGGGGAAGGGGTCCAAAAGTGAAAACCACAGGGCCTAACCTAGAAAAGTGTCAAATTGTAGCAATAGGCTAAGGTTTGTGGGAAAATGATGAATTTGAAGGATATTAGTGATGAGAAGTGTTTAAGAAGGTATGTTAAGGATAAGGGAAGGTGTATGAGCATCAGAATACAAGTTTTGTTGATGATTTGACCATCCAAGAAAAATTGCATTCAAAACCCTAGGAGAGGGAAATGAGCCTTATCAAGCACAACTGAAGCACAAACAAGGTGTAAAATGACCCATTGGAACCTGAAATAATGAAGAAAACTTTTTGAATGATGGTACACTCAGCCGAATGGTGACATGGACCGGTACTTGGAAAACTTTGGAAGGAGTGAAAATAATCCTAGACCTAATACCTAGTGACCAAATTTTACTTGAAGACTCATTGAAATGACAAAAAATTGCCTTTGACACCCCAAGACCACTTTATAAGAGCATATTTGATCACTGGTGGAAGGTTGCAAAGACTTACACTAACATTGGCCTTATTGGGGATGGCAGCTCCTTAGAGGTGTTAAGAACAACGTAAACCAAGTGCCTAGCCATGTGGGCCAATACGGTGAAAAACTCAAACTGAAATACATGACTGAAAACTGACGACTTAAAGACACAAACTGACTGAAAAAAAAAAAAAAAAAATTAAATAAATAAAAAATAAAATAAAATAAATAAATAAATAAATAAAATAAAATAAAATAAAAATGACTCAAGACTTACTTAGTTGAAACAAGTACTTACAAAACTTATTAATGGCAGCAAACCATCGATATTTGAGGGCTTCAAATACTGATGACAACCACCTGCCTACTAAAAAAATATGTACAATCATGTGAAGTGAACCTTCCAATGTAACCAATACAGCAGATGGCTACTCACTGAAATTATGCTCTCACTTTCCTCAAGCAGGCATAACAATGTACATGTAGGCAACTCACAATAACAACTGAAACCAAGGCTTATGCTAACGAACCCGAAAACATTCATCTTCTCTAATGCTTGCAAAAGAATGCCAAAGGGACCTTGAAATCCTAAATCACTAGCTTGTCTTGAGATCCAGCAACAAAAATACAAGTACACCCTTCATTTTGATCTAAAAGAACAATTGGTTGCTGATTGATAGGAAGGCATATAGAAGTATAAGCTTCTGCTATCTGAGTGTTGGTTGTAAATTCCTCAAGCATGAGAAATTTTGACTTGATTTCGGGCATATTGCCTCTCTCAGGCTCATACTCCTCAATTTAATAGTCTAAGTCATTCTTAAACAGAAAACATTCTTCAAGATTATCAAACATGACAGCCCTATCATCTTCATGAAAGAAAACAATATTTGGTCGCTGATCTACATCTAATTTCAAGACTGTCCTTAGTTTCAAAAGTGGAAGAAGCTTCACTAACACCTTCTTGACAATGTGAACACTACAAACCTGCATTAGCTTGGGCTATAACATGACCTTTCAGGAGTTGATCTATCTCATCTTCAAACAGAGGAGATAGTACCTTTTGGTTTCTTTTCCTAAAACAATAATTGTCTTCTTGAAATAACATTTCAAAACATGAAATATGAGAAGAGAAATCTAAATGACAGTCCTCAATTCCCTGGTCTTCTGCAATTTGAATACATTGTTGATCATCTTCATATGACATGGCAACCACATTGTCATGTTTCTTATCACACTCATCATTCATACGAGGGAAAATTTCAAATAGTTCTTGAAACTCAAAACTAATACTTCTATCATTTACCACTGAGCTATTCAAAGAATATTTTTCACTTACTTGAACAAAAATCTCATCTTTTTTTTCATAAAAGGACTGGATTACCTCCTTGTGAAGGCTTTGTTCTAATCAAATGAGAACACTTGGGTCAATGACTTTGCTTTCGTTATTCCAGGTGATCTCAACAACAAAGCTCTCCTTCATGGGATTCAAAACAAGGTACTCTTCATCATCACGATCTGAATCTAATCTGAAATAACCAACTTGACTTTATCACAATCTGAAATTGGAACTTGATTTTCCTACATATTGTCTTCTGCTATGAGCATATCTCAAATAAGACCTTGTTTCCCATCATTTTCCATTGTACTAAGATCTTGACCCTGGTGCAAATTTTCCTGAATATCTTGAAATGGATTTTCATACAGGGATTCCATGATCTCATCATCCATGAAGTCATCATCTTCATAAAAAATTTCAAGATTTTTAATAAAACTATAAACATGTTTACAATAGTTCTCAACTAATATTAAGGATGGACAAGATTCTTTATACCTTTCAAAGAACATCATATGAAAATACTTTAAACAGTAAATACTAGCAGGCGGAAAACTTTCATACCAATATCGGGCCTCACCTTCCAGAGTGGCCATGAATATCTTCATCAAGCAGCCTTCAGGAAAATCAACCTTCAACTTGCGAGTATGCATTTGAAATCTAACTAGATGTATAGCAGCATCATTCCTATCATCATCTTTAAACATAGACAAATTCCTTTGCCAATCTACCTTAGGAATTTTATTTGGGAAACCTGGAATATGATCTCAGCTCATGGGAGCATAGAGCCAATGAATCCATTTTGATAACAATGAATTCACCAAAAAATTATTCAGGCCATTGATTCTTGAAGAGTGGAGTTGCCATAAAAATTCTGAACCTTGGGATTTTCGGCACTAGAGTCGCTAGGTGAATGATTTCAGCCTTCGTATGCATCTGACCGCCGTTCACGATCAATAATCAGACCTTAACTTTGATTTTCTTTCCCGAAGAAGATTTTTCATCTCTTCCTCAGTGGAGTTGCCACTATGTTATCACCTGGATTGAACCTCAGGCTGAAGGGAGGCAAGCCAGGGTAACCACAAACCACGCTTAGCCAAGTAGCTAGCCCTACTAGGCCGAGAGAGGGCTCTCTCCGTATGGATCTCAGTCAATATGACTAGATCAAGAACAATATTTTAGTCTAGGTATAGTAGCACAAGGTTTTTATTGGTTTTGAAAGTGTTTTTCTGGATCAGGAGGAGCTGGATAGTTTAGGTCTAAGAAATTAGGTCAGAAATGCAGGGTGTTCTATGGGGCAAGGTAGGCATAGGCTTTAGCACTTTTAGGCTTGATGGGGTGATATTTTTATACTAGTGAGGAGCTAAGAAGGGCATGTGATAATCATGGATCCTTCCTAGACTGCTGAAAACATGAAATGGTGAATGGTTTCTTAAGACAGAGCATTGATGCAATGTATTCTGCCTATCAAATTTGAAACATTCAACTAGAAGCAATGAAATGATAAATGGCACACATAAAACATATAAACATATAATTACAAAAGAAGAAACTATACTAAAACCCCATACCACAGGGATCCCATAAAATAGCTGCAATTCTTATTAATCTCTTGCCAAACTACTTACAAAGGTGTACAATCAAGCTCTGAGCATCCAACTAAGTCCAACCCCCTCACAAAGAGAAAGAAGAAGAATATATAGACAAGCATTCAACCTCCTCCCATCCTCAGGGGTTGAATCCCTAAGATGAGGAGCTAATCTAACTGATACTAAACAAGAAACAGGAATACAGACATCATCAACAACTTGCCTCTAAAAGTGAAAAACTCATTCATTTGAGCTCAAACTAACTCCTAAAGCAATGAATATACCCTCTATCACTATTTCTCCATCATAATTACATTCCAAGTCATCATTTACAATGGTAAATCATCCACGATGAGAGAGAATCCATAATTACAGTAAAAAAACTGGAAAAATAGCAACCCTGAGCAAAACTGCCAAAAGTGCAGTGCCACTTTCAGGTCCCTTTTGGAGGACTTCCTGGCATCAAAATTGAGCCCATGATAGCTCATCGGAAATACCTTCAAGTATAATTTCCAAAACACCTATAATTTCGGCATTTAGAGCTCACTTGTACCTTCAAAACTTGATTCTCCCAAGGCTTCTTCTATGTGTCCAAAAAGTGGCAAAAATGTCATTTTTAGGGTGTTTTTTGACCTTTTGGTGGACCAATTCTGCCCCAAAACCTTTGAAAATTGATAGGGATCATGTCCTCATCACTCTAAATCCAAAAATGCAAGAGATTTCTTTAATGGGTGCCCCTAGGAAAAGCGCGGCACTAGTGGCGCTGCACTTTTAGGCAGTTTTCCTGTGTAATGAAACTCAAAATTGCAAATGACAAAATTTGCTCAAAACTTGCCCAAAATTGGTGTGAAGCACCATCATCATGTGCTCTGATGAGCCAAGGAAGCTTCAGCCAGCATTCTAATTCTATCCTCCTCCTTTTTTCCTTTCAAGGCCTGCTCTAGCCTAGCTTTCATCTTCCTAAGGTGTCATTGCCTGTGTTTTCCTCCTCATAGTCTCGGTCCTCTTGGTCCATGTTTGCAAGGTTGAGATTGTATGAAGGGGATGAGTGAAAGTGTTTTAGGAACGAGGGGATGGGAGATGAGCTTATGACTAGGAAATGAGACGGAGGGCTTGTTTTCTTGAGAATTTTCTCTTGGGGAAGAGGATAAAGGGAATGGGAATGATATGAAATAGAGGTAAAGGGAAAAAGGGATAAGGTGATAGGGGAATAGGGATATGGGAATTTAGAGTTGTAGTGATAGGTACTACGATGAACAATGAGTATTTAGGGTTTTAGGCATCATTAGGGATATTTTAGGGTTTCATATTAAACATGGAAAACGATGCTTATAATTTAGATTTGCAAATCAAAACCAAGGTTAGGGATGTCCACTTACTTGTAATGATGGATGGCAAGAGCAATTGTGGAGTTTCGTTGAGGGTTTGGGGGCTTTTAGGCTCTCCTGCAAAAATTGTAGCGCCATCGCTCAGAAGTGCAGCACTAGGCTAAAAGCGCAGTGCCTATGTAAATTTCCACTGAGAAATTCAGCCAAAAGCGCAGCACCAGGCCAAAAGTGCGGCGTCAATCTGCAAAAACCTAGCGCCACTTCAAACCCACTTTTGACTACCCTCCCGATGTTCACATTGGGCATGGGATAGCTTGTTGGAAAGCGTTCCAGAACATCTTGAATTTTTCAATTTGGAGTTCATTTTCCCTATCAAAAGGGCAATCTCCCAATACTTGTCAAAATGTGCAGAATGAGGCTGTCAAAATGCATAGTGATGTTCCAGTCAAATTTTGGAGGTCTTCCTCAACTCACAATTGAGCTCATGATAGCTCATTGGAAATATATCTATGTCTAGTTATCATTTGACTCATCAAGCAAGTAATTTGGTAATTCTAGCTAGGAGAAAGCTTGATTTTCCCAAGGTCACTCCAAGAGTGCATCAACTCTCCTGAGGGAAATGATGTTTTGGACATTTCTCCCAAACTATGAGACCTGTGTAAAACATGAAGGATGTTTTGCTTCTTGGGTCTATGATGGACAAAAACCTCTCTTCCTTTTGTTAAATTCATCTTTTCTTGCTTAGAAACATCATTTGGATAAAACCTATCCGATGTGTGGAACAGGGGATTTTGTAGAAATGAAGGGAAATGAAGGGGATGAGGGGCTTCTAAATTCTTGAGAAACTTTTGGGAAGTAGGGAGGGATGTTAGGAAGTAGGGGAAAGTGTAATTTCAAGGATTGAGTGAGGGGAAGGGGTCAAAAAGGGAAAAAACACAATACCTAACCTAGAAAATTGTCAAATTGTAGCAATAGGTTAGGGTTTGAGGGAAAATGATGAATTTGAGGGATATCAGTGATGGGAAGTTTTTAAGAAGGTATATTAAGGATAGGGGAAGGTGTATGAGCATCAGGATACAGGTTTTGTTGATGATTTGACCATCCAAGAAAAATTGCCTTCAAAACCCTAGGAGAGGGAAATGAGCCTTATCAAGCACAACTGAAGCACAAACAAGGTGTAAAATGACCGATTGGAACCTGAAATAATGATGAAAACTTTTTGCATGATGGTACACTCAGCCGAATGGTGACATGGACTAGTACTTGCAAAACTTTGGAAGGAGTGAAAACAATCCTAGACCTAATACCTAGTGACCAAATTTTACTTGAAGACTCACTGAAATGACAAAAATTTGATTTTGACACCCCAAGACCACTTTATAAGAGCATATTTGATCACTGGTGGAAGGCTGCAAAGACTTACACTAACAAGGTCCAAGCACCTTGATATTTGATATCATCATCTCAGAGATTTTTTATTGAGGCAGATCATGTTTTTAGAGTACATTCCCACAAAGGAGCAAGACGTTGACATTTTGACAAAGGCATTGTCAAGATGTAAATTCGAGTTTCACAAAGACAGGGTCAAGGTAGCTGATAATCCCTTTCTTGTTGAGAGGGAGTGTTGAGAAATGGTAACAATAAATTCTAGTTTAATTTGTCGTTGAATTAAACTAAGAATTAAAATTGAATTCTATTCTCATAGCAAATTGTAAATAGTTAATTAAGTTTAATTGACTTAATTAGCTTAGGAATTTTGAGTTGGAAGTCTTTCTATAGTCATGTATATGTTCTCCTGTCACGAACCCCATTCACATTTAACTATATGGTAATAATGTAACTGAAAAAAAAAAAATTGTAAGCATATATATATATATATATATATATATGACATATTACATTGGTTCAAAAGTTCGATGAGTTTTCACATCACTACCCTTATAGTTTTTTTAAAAATTAATAATACATTACCCCGTCAACCTGCACTACCTATGCTAGCACGTGGTCTCACCCACTACATATCTCGACGCTGATTAAGGTATGTATTTTCCTATGTACGCATGGTTGCGTTGGCAGTGCGGCAGGATTTCATTTCCATTCTCATTAATGGTTAATTGGCCGAGCGTTGAACATCTAGCTCTCCTCGTGGAATGTTTCCCTTCCGTCCCGATTTTTACTTGGCGGTAGCTGTTGCCATTAATTCACATAGGAACAGTACTGGGTGTCTCGGGATTCCAGACTGATCAACGAAGGTGATCATCCCTTTCTCCATCTGACGGCCAGGAGTTAATATGATAACTTCATTTGGATGTTTCTAGGGTTTAAGGTTTCATTTGTCGTGCGGATAGTTCTAGAGGGGGTTTCCCCTACTTGCAATTTTCACCATCGATATTGTCTGAGTTTGTTGTGAGCTGGAGGTGAGGCCGAACGCCGTCAACGTGAAGGATGCAGGTGTTTCTCTGCACATTCCTTCTCAATACCTGGAAACTAGGTATATCTGTATGCGTTCGTATTTTTTTTTCTTTTGGTTTCCTTCATTTCGATGAGCCATTAACCTGGGGTTGATGCACTCCTAATTATTTTACTTCTCTGAATGTGTATTGCAGACTTGGCGAATCCATGCCGCGGAGAAAGGTATACTAGCAGTCTGCTGGTGTTCAGATTCCACATTCCGGGTATGGACATCTTAATACCTCTGCTATAATAGAATAAGTTGAAGGTTGGTGTCGGTTCCCATGGTTACATACTTGCTTTCTTATTGCCAGGTCGGTCATTGAGTTTTCTGTTGAAGAAATGGTTTCACTGACATATCCTTTCTTCGGAGAAGGGAAACTGTCGATTGTCATTCCATGAGGTATCGAACTTCATGACCTTTTGTGTAATTTTATCGTTATTGTCCTTGAAGGAACACTTCCAGTTCCGGATGGTTAATTTGTAATACTGTACTGTTTTATTCCATACGAACTCAGTTCCATATGAGTTCTTGGTTATATATGAGCAATGTTTCGATGTATACTTGGTCTCTTGGTTACTCCGCGATATGCTCCGGTTAAAGCATACTTTGAAATATGTTTAAGGGTATATTTCCGCATGCTGTGCGCAATACAGTTAATGGGTCTTGTTGTTTTCCTTTGTTTTATTTATAACCAAGTCGCTACTTGTTCGAAAGTATTTCTCATTTGATTTTCGCCATTACTTCGTTATGCATGAAGACATATTTGTGGAATATTCTTGCACACGCTAGTGCTCTAAACTGTTCTGGTTATGTGTTAATTTAACACTATAGAATTTGTTAATGTCTCTGTATTTTAATACTCTCCTATGTTTACACAGATGGCGTAAACCATACGCTGCGGCTATACCTGTAGAGTGACAATTATATATGCTCATTTTTCGTATCGGTCTTTCCTGTATAGCTTAGAGTCTCATGCATGCGATTGTTAAAGTGAAGTTACTTGATATTGAACTTGTTATCATATGGAAGGGCCGTAGAATTCTCTAATGGTTCTTGTTTTGATTAAATTATGCTACCAGTACTGTGTTGTAGTTCCCTTTTGCTATTGTACGACATGAAATGTGAAATGATTAACTATGATGTGAATCGTATTCAGTTGACTCCTTCTCTGCTGACTTTACCAATAGGGTTTACTGTACTTTATTGCAATGTTGGTGTTTAGTTCTCTGCATGGTTAAAAAGGATATCTATCCTTTACTAATTTACTAGTATTCCCAGTGTATTATTTGTACAGACCAAGGGGTAATTTCTATTTTCTTTTCCTTCTTTATACAAGCCCTCTGACTGTTCTGCTACCTGGACTTAAGAGGCCGCAGTGTTTTCTCATGACGCCTGTAGCTACTTAACCCTAGGTACCATCTATTCTGATTGTTTAAATGACCCATTTAATTACAAAGAAGCAGTTTCCTTTTTTTTTTTTAAGAAAAACACAGGCTTACAAATTTATCGAACCCTCAACTAAGGTACTCTACAATATATTCAATAACAGAATAGCATACTTACCTGTACTGTTATTCGCACAATTTTCCACTTCTGCAGAAAACTAGTTTTCAGTTTGTCTTTCCTCCCGACCACGAGATCGTCTGAAAAATCGAGTCTCCCCCCAAGCTTCTTTGCCAGGCTACTACCTTCAGCAATTTAAATGCACCTTAGTGCTCATGCTATCTGGTCTTTACCAGACTTAGCATGTTTCTTTTTTTTTAAATTCCCTTTCCTTTTTCCCGTTTGTTCCTCTAACAGTCTGGTCTTCCCTTTCCTTTCCTTTTCATTATGGAAGGAAGGAAAGCAGTTAGGGTTTTCTTGGCAACTGTTTTCTTGACATCATCAGAAAAGAAAACAATTCCCCAAAGAATAATTATTATATTTGATTTATTCAATCCACTTCCAATTATAAATTAATAACATTTATAATGACGTAATTTTGAAAGTAAAAATAATTCTTGTTCAATGTTTTACCCATGCTGGTAACAACAGAAAAGTTATTTATAATTTTTCCAGGGTCATTACATCTCCCCCCCTGAGATTGGACATCGTCTCGATGTCTCTCAGTCATAAAAAACTCTGGATAGGTTCTTTTCATTAGTGTTTCATCTTCCCAAGTGGCCTCCTCAGGTCCATAATGCCGCCACTGTACCTTAACTTGGGTAATAGCTCGTCTCTGCAGCTGCACTTCTCTCCGGTCGAGGATGCTCAGTGGCTCGACCAGAACCTCTCATTCCGGCTCGACCTGCCACATACAATGTTTAAGTTAGTTTTTTTTTTTTAATCCTTTTGACAGGCTCATTGTAATCAACAATTCCCACCTGAATATCCTACCATTTGATCACATGTCTAGGATCATAGACATATTTCTTTAACACAGAAACATGAAAAACATTGTGAACCAGAATGTGGCTTGGAAAGGCGAGTTGGTACGCTACTGGTCCAATTCTTGCCAGGACTTGGAATGGTCGACAATATCGGGGTGCTAGTTTGGCACACCCGCTCCACTGCAAGGTACTCCTTTTGGCTTGAATTTTAATATAAACATGGTCTCCAACCTGGTATTCCTTGAATCTTCTTTTGCGATCAGCAAAATTTTTCTGTCTGTCTTGAGCAGCTTTCAAATTGGTGCGTACCTTTTTTACCATATCTTCCATTTCCGTAAGCATGTCCGGTCCCAAACTCAATCTATCTTCAGGTCTGCCCCAATTCGAAGGCATGCGGCATTTTCAACCGTACAAAACCTCGAAAGGGCTCATTTGCGTTGAGGTATGATACCCATTATTATACGCAAATTCCACTAAGTGCAAGTATTCTTCCCACAGCATAGGTTGTTGCATTACATAAGCCCTTAACATATCCTCCACTATTTGGTTTACTCGTTCTATTTGTCCGTCGGTTTGAGGATGATACACAGTGCTAAAGTTCAGCTGAGTTCCCAGTTCACCGAATAACGTTCTCCAAAAGGCGGATGTAAATTTCACATGTCGATCAGAAATTATTGTCTTTGGGAGCCCATGTAATCTAAACACATTCTGCATAAAGATGTGAGCGATTTGTGTGGCTCTATATGTGGATTGCACAGGTATGAAATGGGCAGCTTTACTCAACTTGTCTACAACCACCATAATGGAGTCATTGTTTTTCTTTGTCTTGGGTAGTCCAGTGGTGAAATCCATGGAAATGGTTTCCCATTTCCATTCTGGAATAGGTAGTGGTTTTAGCAATCCAGCTGGGTGCTGATGCTCTGCTTTAATTTGTTGGCATTCTAAACATCGTGCCAAGTATTCAGCCACATTCTTCTTCATTCCTGGCCAAAAGTAATCCTTTCTAATTTCTGTAATCATTTTCTGGTAACCTGGGTGACCTGCGTAATGGCTAATGTGAAATTCATCCAATATCAGATTTTTAATACTGTTTCGGTTTGTACATATAATCGTTTCTTGTAGTATAACATTCCTATATCGTCCAACTCATATCCTTGCTGATTTTTCTCGTTGGAGGGCTATTGTAATTGTTGTTTTATTTGCTGATATTCAGCATCTTGTTCTGCTGTTTTCTCTATCATTTCCTCGAAAGGACTCTTCCATTCACTGATGGAAATTTCGTACAAATTTTGTACCTTTCTACTTAAGGCATCTGCCACTTGATTTTCCTTTCCCTGTAAATGTTTAATGTCAAAATCAAAACCGCTTAAGAAATCTACCCATCTTGCTTGTCTAGCATTCAAAGTGGGCTGGCTAAAATAATTTGTCAGACTGTGATGGTCGGTTAGCAATAGAAACTTTCTGCCCATAAGATAATGCCGCCACATTTTCAAGGCATCTATGACGGAAGCCAATTCTAAATCATAAGCAGAGTATTTCTGCTCATGCTCTTTTAGTTTCCGAGACTCATACGCAATCACTTTACCTTCTTGCATTAATACTCCTCCCAAACCTTCTTTTCTTGTGTCTGTGCATACCACATAATCCTTATCAGGATCAGCGATACTCAAAATGGGCACTGTAGTGATCAGATGTTTCAACTGCTCAAATCTTTTCTGGCAGTTTGTTGTCCATTGGAACGCTTTTCCTTTTTTCTGCAATGAAGTGATGGGGAAAGCCACTTTGGAGAAGCCTTCCACGAATTGCCTATAAGATCCGGCTAATCCCATGAAGAACCGGATGTCTGCCACATCCTTGGGTATGGGCCAATCCATTATAGCTTTTATTTTTTCTGGGTCCACTGCAATCCTGTCCCTTGTAATCACGTGGCCCAAGTATTGGATTTCTTCCTTGAAGAAATCGCATTTACTAAACTTGGCGTATAACTGATGTTCTCGAAGGGTCTGTAGTACCATTCTGAGATGTTCCTGGTGCTCTTCTTTGGTGCGAGAATATATCAGTATATCGTCAATAAATATCAACACGAATCGATCTAAATATTGATGAAATATACTGTTCATCAGACACATAAAGGTTGCAGGGGCGTTTGTTAACCCAAAAGGCAATACTACAAATTCATAATGACCATTCCTCGTTCTAAAAGCAGTTTTAGCAATGTCCTCTTCTTTAACTCGGATCTGATGGTAGCCTGATCGCAGATCAATCTTAGAGAACACCGTTGCACCTTTTACTTGATCAAACAGTTCAGCGATCCGGGTAACGGATATTTGTTTTTGATGGTCAGCTTATTCAGCTGGCGATAATCAATACACATCCATAAAGTTCCGTCTTTCTTCTTAACAAATAATACCGGGGCTCCCCATGGTGATACACTGGGCCGAATATAGTTTTTATCCAGTAATTCTTGCAACTGCATTTTCAACTCTGTTAATTCAGGCACACTCATTCTGTAAGGTGCTCGTGATATCGGGGCTACGCCTGGTACCAATTCAATAGTAAAGTCTATATTTCTTTTTGGTGGTAATCCAGGAATTTCTTCTAGAAACACATCTGTAAATTCTTGTATCACAGGGATGTCATCCAGTGCGGCTGTTTTATCTTTAGAATCAACATATCCCACTTCAATAGCATAAATCTGGCACCGTTTCCGGATGCACTTTACTAGTTGGGTTGCGGTTATTGGGTGGATCTGCATGGGTCGCTTAATTCCCTGCATTTCCTTCCTGTCTCCGTGCTGATCTCTGTAACATATAATCTTGGTTTTGCAGTCCACTAAAGACCAGTGTTTTTCCAACCAGTCCATTCCAATCAAAACATCATATGAACCAAGAGGGAGTACATTTAAATCAGCCATTATCGGTTGTCCTTCAAATTCGACCATTATTGGTTGATATTCTGCTTGTCGATCCTCCAATGCTGCATTAATTCTGGGCACACTACGTCCGACCTCGCCAACCGTTGAAGCTTCATGAATTTGGGATAGTTGTTTAGTTCCCTTACGTTGTGGGTAGTTTTTGACATAGTGCGGCCCTCCACAGCCCCAACACTGAACCGGGGGTCTTGCTGTCCCTTCGCTGTCCAATCTAGCATGATGCTCACCAATCCGGGATTCATTTACTGTCTTGAGTTTAGATGTAGATTTTGATGGAATTCTACTGTTCAGTACTTTTCCATTCCCCTTGCTTCCACCACTGCGGTTTCCTTTGTTGCTTCCAATTGACTTGAAACTCTTTTTCTCATTCCATTTCCTACCAACAGCTTCCCCTTTTTGCTTACTTTGTTGATAGCAAATTCTGGCTTTACGAATTGCCTCATCCATTGATTTTGGATTGTCAAACTCAATCCTCTCTCGCATATAGGGTGGCAAACTGCTAACAAATCGTTGAACTTTCGCCTTTTCCTCCCTTATATATGGTACATAGCGGAGCAAGGAGGTAAAACAGGCGATGAATTCGTCCATGGTCTGCTGCCCCAACCATAAATCGTGGAATTCCCTTGCCTTTTCATCATAAAAGAGTTCGGTTAAATACCTCTCCTTAAAATACCTTTGGAAATTTTCCCAAGTAATAGTCTGCTCGGTTACTCCCTTTACAATTTTGACTTCTTCCCACCATAAGGTAGCCTTTCCCTGCAGCTAGAAAATAGCCAATCGCGCCTTAAGGTTATGGTCGTATTCGTACAACTGAAAATACTTATTCATGTTGATCAACCATGCTTCAGCTGCTTCTTCTTGTTCCCCGTCAAAGTGTGGTGGTTTTATCTTATGAAATTGCCCTTGTAATTCCACCCTTTGCCTCTTTGAGGTTTGTTGTTCATACGCATTACCAGAACATTCCTCCTGTTCTTCTGAGCGTTCTGGAGGCACATGATGGTTCTGTTCTTCTGATATTCTCTATTGTTCCATGCTAGGATTAACTGGTGGTTGGTTTTGTCTATCAGACAAACTTTTTAAAATTCTTTCTTGTTCCATTATTAATCGTGCGTTGTCCTCTCGCAACTGAGCCATCTCATTCTTCAGCTCCTGCACAGTTTCCAGAATCGCCTGGTTTATATTTCTGGCTTCTTCCGCCAACTGTACCCATAACTCAGGGTTATTTTTGGGTCCATGTACTCCTTGTCCCATCGCATATCTGCGAGATGTACTGTCTGCCCTCCTCATGTTGAAATTCTTTGAATTCCGAATCCTGTACTAGTTCATAAAATTTTAATGACAAAATAAGAGGATGTTAGTGTACTAAATAGTATCTGTACAAGTAACATATTTTATTATAGATGGCATCTCTATATGCCACCTCTATTTTTCCCAGAGGCCTCAGTTTTGTAACTGGGCTTTGATACCACATGTCACGAACCCCATTCACATTTAACTATATGGTAATAATGTAATTGAAAAAAAAAATTGTAAGCATATATATATATATATATATGACATATTACATTGGTTCAAAAGTTCAGTGAGTTTTCACGTCACCACCCTTATAGTTTTTTTTTAAATTAATAATACATTACCCCGTCAACCTGCACTACCTATGCTGGCACGTGGTCTCACCCACTACATATCTCGATGCTGATTAACGTATGGATGTTCCTATGTACGCATGGTTATGTTAGCAGTGCAGCAGGATTTCATTTCCGTTCTCATTAATGGTTAATTGGCCGAGCGTTGAACAGCTGGCTCTCCTCATGGAATGTTTCCCTTCCGTCCCGATTTTTACTTGGTGGTAGCTATTGCCATTAATTCACACAGGCACAGTACTCGGTGTCTCGGGATTCCAGACTGATCAACGAAGGTGATCAACCCTTTCTCCATCGGACAGCCAGGAGTTAATATGATAACTTCATTTGGATGTTTCTAGGGTTTAAGGTTTCATTTGTCGCGTGGATAGTTCCAGAGGGGGTTTCCGCTGCTTGCAGTTTTCACTATCGATATTGTCTGAGTTTTTTGTGAGCTGGAGGTGAGGCCGAACGCCGTCGACGTGAAGGATGCAGGTGTTTCTCTACAAATTCCTTCTCAATACCTGGAAACCAGGTATATCTGTATGCGTTCGTATTTTTTTTCTTTTGGTTTCTTTCATTTCGATGAGCCGTTAACCTGGGGTTGATTCACTCCTAATTTGAATGTGTATTGCAGGCTTGGCGAATCCATGCCGCGGAGAAAGGTATACTAGCAGTCTGCCGGTGTTCAGATTCCACATTCCGGGTATGGACATCTTAATACCTCTGCTATAATAGAATAAGTTGGAGGTTGGTGTCGGTTCCCATGGTTACATACTTGTTTTCTTATTGCCAAGTCGCTCATTGATTTTTCTGTTGAAGAAATGGTTTCACTGACATATCCTTTCTTCAGAGAAGGGAAACTGTCGATTGTTGTTCCATGAGGCATCGAACTTCATGACCTTTTGTGTAATTTTATTGTTATTGTCCTTTCGTTGTAATTTTGTCGTTAATGGGTCTTGTTGTTTTCCTTTGTTTTATTTGTAACCAAGTCGCTACTTGTTCGAAAGTATTTATCATTTGATTTCCGCCATTACTTTGTTATGCATGACGACAGATTTGTGGAATATTCTTGCGCACGCTAGTTCTCTAAACTGTTATGATTATGTGTTAATTTAACAGTGTAGAATTTGTTAACGTTTCTGTATTTTAATACTCTGCTACGTTTACACGGATGGCGTAAACCATACGCCGTGGCTATACCTGTAGAGTGACAATTATATATGCTCATTTTTCGTATCGGTTTTTCCTGTATAGCTTAGAGTCTCATGCATGCGATTGTTAAAGTGAAGTTACTTGATATTGAACTTGTTATCATATGGAAGGGCCATAGAATTCTCTAACGGTTCTTGTTTTGATTAAATGATGCTACTGGTACTGTGCTATAGTTCCCTTTTGCTATTGTTCGACATGAAATGCGAAATGATTAACTATGATGTGAATTGTATTCAGTTGACTCTTTCTCTGCTGAATTTACCAACAGGGTTTTACTGTACTTTATTGCAATGTTGGTGTTTAGTTCTCTGCATGGTTAAAAAGGATATCTATCCTTTACTAATTTACTGGTATTCCCAATGTATTATTTGTACAGGCCAAGGGGTAATTTCTATTTTCTTTTCCTTCTTTATACAAGCCCTCTGATTGTTCTCCTACCTAGACTTAAGAGGTCGCGGTGTTTTCTCATTACGCCTGCAGCTACTTAACCCTAGGTACCATCAATTCTGATTGTTTAAATGACCCATTTAATTACAAAGAAGCAGTTTCCTTTTTTTTTTAAGAAAAGCACAGGCTTACAAATTTATCGAACCCTCAACTGAGGTACTCTACAATATATTCAGTAACAGAACAACATACTTACCTGTACTGTTATTCGCACAATTTTCCACTTCTGCGGAAAACTAGTTTTCAGCTTGTCTTTCCTCCCGACCACGAGACCGTCTGAAAAATCGAGTCTCCCCCCAAGCTTCTTTGCCAGGCTACTACCTTCAGTAATTTAAATGCACCTCAGTGCTCATGTTATCTGGTCCTTACCAGACTTAGCATGTTTCTTTTTTTTTAAATTCCCTTTCCTTTTTCCTGTATGTTCCTCTAACAACCCGGTCTTCCCTTTCCTTTCCTTTTCACTATGGAAGGAAGGAAAGCAGTTAGGGTTTTCTTGGCAACTGTTTTCTTTACATCATCAGAAAAGAAAACAATTCCCCAAAGAATAATTATTATATTTGATTTATTCAATCCACTTCCAATTATAAATTAATAACATTTATAATGACGTAATTTTGAAAGTAAAAATAATTCTTGTTCAATGTTTTACCCATGCTGGTAACAACAGAAAAGTTATTTATAATTTTTTCGGGGTCATTACATCTCCCTATATTTTAGGGGTCCAGTATGAGTTTAAATTGAGTTGTAATTAGATAACTCATTTTATTGAGTTATGGTCAGTTAAATTAGTTCTGATTGTTTGTGAAACTAATAGAGAACTAACACTCTGTTGGTGGACTAGTGCATCCACAAGTGTTACTCCAGTTAACTGAGGATTCCCTCATGAGAAACTCATGCTTGTTAGTACAGAGAAAGACCCAGTTGAGACTAGAGTGTAGGGACAATGTCTATCAGTTGTATGATTTACTAAGTTGTAAATATCATGCATGCAATGAGAGAAGGACCTATGGTTAGATTGCACAGTTTTGGAAGCATGAATTCCCTTTAAATACGGGTTATTCATCCTAGGAATTGCACATGGAAATAGGGGCTTGGAGAGTTGCAGAATAGGCTAAGGATTTAGATTGACCTAGCTTGTGAGCTAAGAGTTGAGCATACTTGTGTGAAATTGTTCTTATGTGAACATGCTTTGTATCTTCACTCATATTTCTGATTTAATGCAATACAAATAGGCAGGGTTTTGAGCTATGGATTTCCTCGGGAAAACTTATTGTGTTATGTTTCGTTGATTTGTCTTCTTCTTGTTCATATTGTTTTCATTGATCTATTGGATTCTGCTAGTTGAAAGTAGAAGTAGATGCTTGTCGTGTGCTTTAGTAAATGAGCTTGCAAATCTATGGGAAATTCTACAATTAATTTTTTTTATGGTCGCATAGTGTCATTGGCATGAGGTTAGGGACACTACCGAGTGGTATCAGAGCCTACTTTCCAACATTGGGCCTGATCAGGCTAGATTTGGGGGGTAGATTGAGGGTTTTATAGGTTTCCCACCAACTGTTTGATGAAGGTCACCTTGGCGGAAATGGTGAAAAATTACCCTAAAATTGAGAGAAGGTGCCACGAAAGGGTACCTGACATGGTTTAAAAGGAATTACATGCCATAATTTGGAGGCTTCTAAATGAAATTTAGTTACAAAAGGCAGAGCATTTTTTGGGTTTATTTCAAAAATCTAAAAAATAAAAACAAAGCATATGTGATGTGAGGTTGTCAACCTATTTCTTACCCAAGGAAATTTTATTTTTGGAGAATCCATTAAAAAAACCAAAATGAATGAAGATGTATTCAATATTAACAATGAAATTTTACTTCATCACCCTTCTTAAACTATTCTTATCATGGGGGTTGTCTGTTTTTAAAGACAGTCATGGATTTGTGATCATTTTATCCATTTTTCTGGATTTTAGTTTCTTTTGACTTTATTATTATATTTTACATATGAATTAATGATATTGTTTTATAAATGAAAGGAAATGTGTAATGACCCACCCCAGATTTACCCACTTTTGCAAGCCCTCTAGAGTAAACATGAGTTGAGTGTCAATATGACATAACTAGACCTCCAAGTTCTCGTGATGGAAGTGGGACCTACAAACTGAAAACCCTTCTGACATCCCTTAGGGACCACAAACTACTCAGGAGCCAAATAGCCACCCCGAATGATCAATCCATGAGCAGTAACCCTTTTTCTATGACTTAGCTCCATAAGCATACCCTTGACACTTCATGCATGCAGTTGGAAGGCTATAACCGACTCACAGGCTTGCTTCCATGCAATTATGACCCAAAAACTCTATTTTTGTACCAATGGTTCTGAAATTTGAGCTACTTTTTTAGGCTAGCCTCTAGACCAGAACATAGAACTGCATGTAGCTTTCCAGAAACAAAAACAAAATGCTAATAATGCTAACCATTTATAACTTGAACAAGAACTTGGACTAGCCATGCCTAATCCATGACATACATTTCTTCAAACATATGGTAAACATAGAAGCTACAATTCATGAATCCATATCTGATCATAAGACTCTAAACTTATTTATATTGAGGGTCATTTGTACTATTCATGTTTCTCAGTTTGTAGACATTGATCATCCACACGCATTAGACTTTTTGAATGAGGACTACCTTCATGTCTCTAATTTATTTGAGAAAGTTGGAGTAGCATTTATGGTTTTTCGCGACCTTTTTTATTTTATTGCTGATCCATCTCTTATGGATGAAGATATCGATGATTATCTTAAAAAGATGCAATAGAAAATGCAGAATAGGCGTATGCATTCCTCTACAACTGATGAAATTGCCAAAGCTATTTTTGATTAGTCCTTCATCCCAAGAAAAATAGAACGTATACAATATTTTTAAAAGGATATAGATCATATTACCAGTGGAAATAATACTAAAAAAATATACTATTGATACTCTTGTAACAAAGGTGAGTGGGAAATCGACAACTTTGAAGGGTCTCAAGGCTCGGCTGAGGGAGATTCATGGATACCTAGATCTAGTAGTTGATGGAAGGATTCCACTTAACCATGAAATTATATACAATCTTCAGTATGTCACTTCAATCTATTGCCTAGCTCGAATGTTAATGAGTTAGTGAAGGCTTTTACAGTGAAAAAAATAACATGATGTTTGGTAATCTGTCTTTCCTCTCTTATTCAGAGTGTCATTTCCATTCATAATCTCATTAAAAACAAATTCTAAACAAGGAACATTAGAAGCATGCATATGTTTCATCCTCACCCATAATAGTTGCAACATAGAGTTAAGTAGATGCTTCTGCTTCCGTGGAAGTAAGAAAGATTGTAGTTGGATTCTTTTCAGAGGTTATCTTTTGGATCTCAAAATATTGTAGCTTCTATGAAAAAAAATTGTGGTACGTGGAGAAATAAGGTTTCCTCAATGCGCAAATGGAGAGCACTCCAAAAAAATGATCTAATTGTGCCATCTGAACCATGCAATTTGAACCATGAAATGTGTTCCTTGACCTTATTGTGTCTATTATAGAGTCGGTGATGCCATAAATTTGGAGCCATGAATGTATTTCCATCAAGGAAAATTAAAGGATGGAAATTTTTCTTGAAGTTTAGAACATTGGCGAATCTCACTAATCCCTAATATGAACTAATAAAATTTTAAATGATATATTGTAAAATTATTCAAATTAATAATAATTTATCATATAGCCACAATAATGTTGGCGATTTTTAAGGTAAAATAATTTTATATTCTAAAATTTGGCCGAGATCTCTTTTATAAAAATTGGAAATTGGCGAATCGTTTTTCGGAAAAACATGGAAAATTAGCCCATGGCGAAGATAGCCCTAAAAATTTCAATGATTTCCATGAATGTTCAATCTTTTGTCATGCTTGTCTTCTATATAGGACCTGAAAAAAATGCTTTATCATATATGGAGCTATGTACAACATTGGTTGCCCTATTCGTGCCAATAATGGAGTTTGTGGTCTTAAAAGAGTTATCTTCTTATTGATTTTTGTTGTTCCCCTTTCCATTGATGTCAAAGGGGGAGGTTAGGATCAATAAGAAGAAATGATTCTCAAGAATAAATGAGGAGGAATGATTCTCAAGAAAGAAAAGGGGGAGGACCAAATCTGTGTTTCCATCAATGCGAAAGGGGGGGATTGTTGGTGAAGTTGTCATTGATAGTAAAGGGTGTTGAAGGAACCTTATTGTGTTGGTCATTGTGTAATATGAAGTAGTTGCTTGTAAGCATCCACATAAATTTTCAGGTTTAAAAGATGAAATGATGTCAAAGAGAGCATTTTTCACCAAATTTAGCGTCTGCTTAAATGTTCATTCAGTATTAGATGTATTCATCATTGATGTTGTTAAGTATGTAATGTTGTTCCTCTATATGTATTGTTGCTCATGTAAATTTGTTGATCATGTAAAGTTGTGAGTGAGTATGAAGCTTGTTAGAAGTATGGCCTTGCAACAAGTGCAAACGTAGTGATGTAAATGCTTGCAAATATTGGGATGAAAATGCTTACAAAATTTGTGATGTAAATGCTTGAAGTTAATGTTCTAGCGTGTCTTGAAAGATATGCTTGTCATAGTATTAGAGTGTTTAGTTACTACTAAGATTGTTGGTATATTTCCAGTAAAAAATGAGCGAAGCATATTGGTGTTCTTGAAAGAAATAGGAAGAAAACCCATAATGAAATAGAATATACACATTTGTTCAATGAGAATACCATGTATATATGTGTATTGTCTTTAAGCAAAATGTGTATGCATCCTGCAATGTGCAAAAATAAATCTACATTGTTTTGGCTTATACAATCATTACAATTGTCAGGTATTACTCTTTTAAATAATATTTGATGGACCATTAATTTTGTTTTGATATTAAAAATCTTAAAAATGTCAAATGAATAGGTGGAATATAAAAAGAGAACATTTCATTTCAGATTCCTACATGGAACACTAACAATCGACAAGTCATGTATATAAAAATATGTGCTTTTGGATGGTGGGATAGTTTTTTTGAGGATTGAGTTGTTGTGAGACCAAGTTCGAGGATTGCCTAGAAAAGGAAGAAAGAGAAATAAGAGCATATGTGAAGCAAAATTGAGGAAGAGGAGGCCGAGACAAAGTATAGAACAAAGATAAAGAGTAGGTTAACTAGAAAAATAAATTTGTAATCTTATTAGGTTATTTTTGTTTCATTTTCAGTAGTAGCTTGAAAAAGAGCAGGTCTGAGCTTGTAGAAGAGGTAGTAGGAGTTTCCTAATAGGTTGTAGGTTAAGAGGAGGAAAATAGAGGTAAAAGCCTCATGTAGGTAGAAGCCTACAGAAAATTGATGTAAGTGGGAGTGGGTGCTTCCAACAAGTTGTAGCTCTCAAGATAGAAGAGAAGTTGGAGTCTCCTATAGGTCGGTGCCTACAAAAGATGATCTAAAAGGAGAATGGGTGCTTGCTTTACATCACAAAAAAAAATCATGGTTTTGCCTCTAGTTTCTTATGCTATGGTTTAATGTTGCTTATATGTTAATTTTGTTATTCATATGATGTATTGTTGCTCATCTAATAGTTTAGATAAAGATAAACTATATACACTGAATTTTTTCTTAAAAATATTGATGACTAGATATTTGCATTAAAATTTCGCGCCCTACACATATTAATTCAAAATGAAAATATTATATTATTATTTTAAACAAATGTAATAAAATAAAAAAAAATTTAAAAATAACAATATAAATAATGATTATTGTTGAATTACTAGGAAAAAAAAGCAAATATTAATATAGCATATTTTTTAAATATTGAAAATTAATTAGAAAAAAAAAAACAAATAATATACAATAATTTAGATTACTAAAATTAAAAATTATTAATTAATTCAATATTTAATCTATTCTACATCAAAATATTCATTAAGTTAAAATTTAGGAAGTGTTTTTGTTTTGCAAATTATATGATAGACTAATAATTTTTTGAAAAAACAAACTAATAATAATAATTTCCAACATTATTTCATAGTAAAAATTTCGAGTATTATTTCATAAAATTGAAATGCTTTTAGAACTACACTAAAACGCAATTCAAAAACCATTGAGATAAAAAAATCTACGGTGTAAGACATACATCCACGTGTTTTATCCTGGGCAAAAGTCGTTTGATTTGAAGGATTATTAAATTTTTTAATGGTTACATTTTTTATTAAAACTTATAAAAGAAAACGTATAATATAAATATTTGGCTTAGTTAAAGAAGGTTTTATGTAAAGTTTACCGAGCTTTGATGCATGGTGAATGGAGAATGTGTAAATAGTTTTTTAACCAATTTTTTTGATGGATGGTGAATCGAGAATGTGTAAATTGTTTTTTAACGAATTTTTCGATGTTAGTAGGCTATAGATTTTATTATATAAATTTTGTGATTTTTTACATTTTCAATTTATCTTTATCGTTTAAGATAAATTCTAATTTTATTGTATAATAAAAAAACTTCCTCATAAAAAACCATTTTCGGTCTTTACACTTCATAAAAAAAACCCTCATCTTTGGGGATGGTTGAACATAGTAAAATTAATCAGGAATTACAGAAAGGACTATTCTATCAACTATATTGATAGAGAAGAAAAAACAAGGTCGCTGAAAAAACAAAGTCGCTGATGTTTTATCTAAAAAAAGCATTGTTTCTCAAAACCAAGTCTGGAAGATGAGTATAACAGTGGGGGACAAAATTCACCATATACAAGAATTCAATATGCCGGATACTAACTCTCTAGCTCCTCTCCTCCAATCTGTTATGTATCCTGCCCCCTGTTCTGTGATTTCACTATTCTGCTTGGTACTCCACATTTACTAATCTTTCTTTTATGCTGACGACTCATATATTGCCGCTTTCTTATTTTGAACATTTTGATGGGGATTTATAGTCTTGGGCTATGATTTTGCCAATCTCTATTAAGTTTTGGATAGTCTAGTTTGGCATAACTATGTGATTATAGCCATATGATGTATTATTTTTTCTCATAATGAATGAATAGAAATCTAGCTTTTTTTCATGCTGGAAAATAAAAAACAATATATTTATTTTTATTTAAATATAAGATTTGTATTAAAAATCAGATTAGAATTGATTATTAAATAATCTAATTTTTATAATAATATTTAAAATATCTAAAATTGATTATTAAAAATATCTAAAATTATAATAAAAAAAATTCAACTAAATCTATGAAGTTAATAAATATAACAAGATTTTTAAAATTAAAGAAGACATTTTTAAAAGAATTTTATTTGTTGAATATATATCACTATGATAAACTGGTGATCTTAAATTATAATTTAAAATTAAGTATTTTTCTTGTTATTGATAGTAGCATATATTATTTATACAGAAACTTTTAAAACTTTTGATGTAACACCCTATGTTGCACAAACATTTATCTTGTTACAAAGTTTTACTTATTACCTCAATCTTTTATTTTGTTTAACATAGATTGTTAAATAATTAAGGTTGAGAAGCCAAAATTGATCTTGTTATTTATTAATTAAGAATTTAAACAGTTTGTCAAAAGAACTAAGAGAAAGTGTTAAATAACTCCTAAAACAGTTATAAGAAAACAGTTTTACTCATCTGTTATATCAAAAGAGGGGAAAGCAAGAAAAAGTTGCCTAGAGTTTTCCTTGAGGTGGATGAGAATAGCCAGTGGTAAAAAATTGTTGATTACAGTCAGATGGTATGAAACTTGAGGCTGCAACAAACTTATTGCTTGTCAGAAAAGGAGGGATCTCAAACCTTATTGCTTGTCAGAAGAGGAGGGATCTCAGACGTACTTGCCAGATCCAAGGTTGGATGCATTTAAATGAGTTTAAATGATTTTTTTTCAACAATGATATTTTTCTTCCGGGGAAAATGGGAACAATAATAATAATAATACGCGTAACCATACTATTGTTAGTGAACATTATGGTGGACAATGAAGTTACAATGAAATCTCACGCTAATATATTTTTATCAATGTTTTAAATTGAGAAATAATTATTAGTTTAAATTTATTTTAAATCAAATATTTGGAGATGTAAATATTTTTTTTATTTTTTTTAGTTTATGATAAAATTAGAGATAAAAAGGATTTACATTAATGATATATATATCTATATATATGAGAAACATGTCATTTGTCAAATCTATGTTAAATATGGAAAGAATTATACATTTACATTATATTAAACATGAAATGAATTTTACTATCTCCTTCATACTAAGAAACACAACATTAAATGTTTTAACTATAATAAATTTTACTTTCAATTGCATAGTGGGGTTTAAAAATTGTTAGTGTTATTTTCGAAATTTCAAATACAACCAAGTATTATTGATTGTCAGTTTAAGTGGTCATCCTTATCTATTCAACAAAGAAAACTATATTAGTAGACATTCTCTTATATCTGATACAACAAATCTAATAGATAAATTCCATTATCCCTTGTGTAAGGTGTTTTATCACTTCACTAAAGTTTATGTTCTTGGGATGTTATTGTAAACATCTTCAGGTATTAGAGAAAACCTTTATAATCCCCTCTTCATTTTCTCAAAGATGTTTGTAGGTTGTACCATCTCCAAGATCCAAATCAAATTAGATTCGAATACCTATTGTTTTTGGTATCATGTTTCTAGTTGTAGATCTAGTTCTTCAACCACAGATCTCGTTCTTAGCATTTTAGAGATAACAACGCCAAATCACACATGGCTCTTGAGTAATAGTTAATGATTACATAAAGTTATTTTTGGGGAAAAACTTGTTTGCTTGGACATATAATTATATATAAACTTATAAAACAATCAATAATTAGAACAAAAAAGTCCAAAACAATTGGAATGTGGATGTGGTAATAACAAACCTAGCCTCCAAATTTACCTTGGGGAGATTAGGGTCGTAAATTTATACGTATTTCCTCTTTTTAAAATCCCATTTATGAGGTTACCAACATCCTCTATTTATTAAGAGTTTTCCCAAGATATAAATTTCATTGAATTCTATGTCTAGGGTGCCAAATGAGAGCCCTTTAAAGATTTTCCATTGGCGCCACACCACCCTCGAAGCAACACATGGACGTAGGATTCCACATTATCTACCACATGCCAATTGTGTCATGCATGATAATGTGGCACAAATGGTGGACTCTTCCAAGGGCATCTATAATTTGGCATCTCAAACTCAAGATTTGCAAATCTATATAATTAAAAATATCTTGGTGAGTAGAGGATGTAGATAACCTTAGAAATTGAGTTCAAAATCGAAGAGAGAAGCAATGATTTATGACTCCCATCTCCTCAAGGTGACTTAGAAGGTTAGGTGTGTTACAGTGTGGTATTAGAGAAATCTTACAACATTTAGGCTATGTGTGCTTAGGAGAATGGAATTGCCAATGATGGTAACTAGTATGTTGAGATAAACCCTTGTTTGGAAGCTCAATTGGCGATCATCGTGATAATGAAGTGTTACATACCATGAGATTCAAGGTTCAAATCCCCTCGATTTACCTGTGTCCGCAAAATTGACATATGTTATGAACCTAGAGGTTATAGTGCTAGTAGTCAGAGTTGACCCCTTATCACGCAAGTACGAAACTGATTCGTTTGTCAATTCCTCTATTCATAAAAAAAGTATGTTGAGATAATGTATAATTAAAATTTGTAATTGCAAAACTGATAGATTACAAATTTTCGTTAATGTCTCACAACAAAATATTTATATTTATTTCCTTACTTTGGGTCTAAAAATATAAAGAACTTAAGTTATAGCATATTTTCATCAGTGCTAAAATAGCTTGAATGTTGCAAGAAAGTTAATTATACTAATATACTAATAGCATTTATAAGTGTGAACTGTAGCAAGAATAGTCCATGTTTTGTACTTATAGAGGTCAATGAAAGCATTATCAAGGCCAGTTGTCTACATGCATTTTGAATTGTATGATTGGCTATTTGTAACTTATTGTTTTAGCACTTAGAAGGCCATGAAGTAAAGAAATATCGACAAAATGGTACAACACAGTATGGAAAAGACCTCCCACATTAGAGATGAAGAATCAGGTGAGATGAGGTTGATAGAAACTCCTTTATATTTGGTGGAGAGAATGAGAATTTTGAAGGTTGAACTTTAGAGTTGTAGACATGATAATGAAAGGCTCATTAGAGAATAA
Source organism: Pinus taeda (assembly GCA_000404065.3). Classification (NCBI taxonomy): domain Eukaryota; kingdom Viridiplantae; phylum Streptophyta; class Pinopsida; order Pinales; family Pinaceae; genus Pinus; species Pinus taeda. Next base: position 67,552 of record APFE030542502.1, on the reverse strand, counting down.
GAGAAGTAGAATAAATTGAAAGTAGTGTTGTTGCATATTTTATTTGAAATATAAAGGAACTTACAACAAGGACCAACTACGAATATCGTAAAGAGGAATCATGCAAGAAATGTACAAATCCAATTGAAAGTTTAGAGCCACAAGCTGGAAAATAGTAACATAGGGAGAAGTTCCTAAAGAAAAGGGGAGAGGAGTACCAAGAGGGACGCACATAGCGGTGACACTTTAGTAGAATCCTCCAATGATAGGACACCCACTTTTGAAAGATTATCATCAATGATATCATATTAAGTTCCCATAGAAAAGAAGGAATGATATCATATTAAGTTCCCATAGAAAAGAAGGAAAAGACATTGTAGGAGTTCCTTACTTAAAGATTTGAAGAAGGAAAATTCACCTACATTCAATGAAAAATTAGGAAAGATGAGGAACTAGAAGCATGGCTGTTAGGATTGAGGAAATGCTTCTAAGTATAAAACTACTCAGGGAACATAAATAATATAGTGGCCAGTTTCAAATTGAATGGAAGGGCTTCCATCTGGTGGGAAGACACTAAGAATGTCAAAAGAATCAATGAAAGAAGGATTGTAATACCCCCACCATTCATAATTTTATTAAATATTATTATTTAGGATGGTGTGCCATAATTATATTTTGAGGCCAGTGTGTCCATGTAACGAAGTTAAATATATTGTGGGGCCAACATGCCTGGATATTTATAAGCCTGGAAATGTTGTGGGGCCTTAAAGCATGAATTATCATTAATAGAATAAAATATTTTCATAATAATAAAAATCAGGCTAGCTACAGAGCCCACTCCACAGAAAGAGTGTCGTGGGTGCAACTTTAGACCAAAAAGCAACAATTGTGTTATTTTGGGGAAAGGTGATCCCCAGGGCCCATGGGGCTCCAAGGAGTGTCACTTGGCTAGTTAGGGTCATGCAGTTATAAAAGGTTATGTTTTCCTACAAATTCATTCATTCATCCAAGGGATGGTTAGAGGGGGAATTAGTCAATGAATTTTTGGGTGGAATTTAAGACTGAATAATGTCCAGTGAGTCATGGGGTTGGACTCTAGACTAACCAAGTTCCAATTATTAAGTTAATTGTGCCATATGGATGCATCTCATTATGATGTGAGCCCCTGTGTTGGCTCTGGGAGTTTGGTGCTACAAGGGTGTGATGACCCTGCTTATGGCTTGGTGGAAATGGAGTTTTGATGGGAACTTGATGTCATTTTATGGCGTAGAGAGTGCTTGGAGCCCTAGAGTGTCATTTTTGTTGGGTTGGCACCTTTGCAAATAACATAGAGGGTGTTTGGAGTCCTGGAGCAGCGTGACCATTGGGTTGGAACCTTGGCCATGGATGTGTGGATATTTTTTGTTACCATTGCCTTTGGAGTTGTTGTCCCAACTTGAGGGTGGTCCGGTGGTTGATCTTATGAACCACCAGGGCTATGGTTGGGTGGAACGTGGAGATCCCATAATTAGTTGACCTCTTTTATACAAATAAGTGCCGCAAATTTACATGTATCAGTTTATTTGTTTATGTTTGATATTGTTGAGCTAAAATAAAGAGAAACCCCTCTTATAGTGTTTCGTGCTTAACTGTCTGTATTATTTGGTAATTTTGTTGTGTATACTTTAAACTTTTTTATGGATGTCATGTGTTATGTGCCCTGAAATGATTTATGGGTGCCTTCGTATTTTTTTATACGCTTTGATGGTAAACCCTAAGATGGGAAGTTTTGGTATTTATGTATCTCACCCTTGTATGTGTGTGTTAAACCTTATAATTTGTGGCGTGTGGACTGTAACCCTAGATAGGGTTTCACATAATTTTATAAATGGCTCAATTATGCAATCATGATAATATGTGTGCTCAGATAAGTTCCTTATGTTTTCGTTGTGGTATGCGATATTTGTTGTGTGCGATGTAAAATATATCTGTGTGGTAGATGGTACTTCAATATTTAGTTAATTATAATTTCACAGGCACAAGGTAACTTATGGAAAAAAATATTTTTTCTTTTTGTTATTGTTGTGTAGTGTCGTTGGTGTCAGGTTGGGGACATTACCGAGTGGTATCAGAGCCTAGTTTCCAAGATTAGGCCTGGTTGGGCCAATTTTGGGGGGGAAATTGAGGGTTTTACAAGTTTCCCACCAATTGTTTGACGAAGGTCGCACTGGTGGAAATGGTGAAATCTTACCCTAAAATTGAGAAAAGTTGCCATGGAAGGGAACTTGTCATGGTTTAAAAGGAATTACAAGCCTTAACTTGGAGGCTTATAAATGAAATTTAGTTACAAAATGTAGAGAACGTCTTTGGTTTGTTTCAAATGTTTAAAAAAGAAAAACAAAGGATATGTGCTGAGAGGTTGTCAAAATATTTCTTACCTAAGGAATTTTTCTTTTTGGGGAATCTAGTAAAAAAAAGACATGAATGAAGATGTCGCCAATATTAACAATGAAATTTCAGTTCCAGATCACTGGAATCACCCTACTACAACTGTTCTTATCATAGGGGTTGTTTGTTGTTAAAGATAGGCATGGGTTTGTGATCATTTTATCCATTTTTATGGATTTTAATTTCTTTTGACTTTATTATTATATTTTACATATGCATTAATGATATTGTTTTATAAATGAAATGATATATGTGGAGGCAAGGTGTAATGCCCCACCCCACATTTACCCACTTTTACAGGCCCTCTAGGTTAAACATGAGTTGAGTGTCACTATGACATGACTGGACATCCAAGTTCCCATGATGGAAGTGGGACCTACAAACTCAAAACCTCTTTGACATCCCTTAGGGACCATAGACCACTCAAGAGCCAAATAGTCACCCCAAGTGATCAATCCCTAAGCAGAAACCCTTTTTCTCTGACCTAGATCCATAACCACACCCTTGACACTTCATGCATGTAGATGGAAGGCTATAAAAACATTCACAGGCTTGCTTCCATGCAGTTATGACCTTAAAACACCAGTTCTGTGCTAGCGGTTTTGAGATCTGAGCCACTTTTCTAGGCTAGCCTTTGGACCACAACCTAGAACTGCCTGTAAGTTTCCAAAAACATAAACAAGATGCTAATAATGCTAACCATTTAGAAATTTAACAAGAACTTCACTTATCCATTCCTAATCCATGATAGACATTTCGTCAAACATATGGTAAACATATAAGCTACAAGTCATGAATGCACATATGATCATAGGAGTCTAAACTTCATATGAGAATCACCAAGAAGGCTCAATTCCCTCTCAAGCTAGCTACAACAACACTTGTTATCCCATGCATTCATCAACTATTTATTAACTTATCAAATCATAAACAAGAGCCATAGCTAGAACACATCATAGAACCATGAATATAACCATAATATAAACCATGACAAATCTGCCATGAAATCAACATAATAACAAATTTATTTGCTCATTCATCACATTAGGAAAATAGCTCATTTTTTACATACAAAAAATCCAACCAAGTCAGGGACTTCCACGTACCACCCGAACATAGATTGGGTTGAACCATATCTTTCTTTCAACCAATCACCCTCATGCCATATTCCAAGCATGAATGAGGGATCTCATGGGATAATCCAAGACATAACCAATTAGGGACTCCAAAGGTTAAACCACCTCCACCCTCAAGTTATCATGATCTCACCTAAACCGGTCTATTCGTGATCATGATCATGCTATTCATTTGATTCCAGGAAGTGTTTCTGTCCAAAGTTCTTTCTATGCTCTAGTAGTATTGGTGCACAAGAAGGATGGATCATGGCGCATGTGTTTGGATTATAGGGAGCTCAACAAGATCACTATTAAAGATAAATTTCCCATTCCTGTCATTGATGAATTATTAGATGAATTACATGGAGCAATTTACTTCATCAAGTTGGACTTTCGTTCAAGATATCATCAAATTAGAATGAATACTGAAGACATTCCGAAAACAACATTTAGAACTCCATGAGGGTCATTATGAATTTTTGGTCATGCCTTTTGGCCTTACCAATACACCTTCTACATTTCAAGGTTTGATGAATTCCATTTTCAAACCCTTCCTTAGAAAAATTGTGTTAGTATTTTTTGATGATATACTAATCTACAACAAATCTTGGAAGGATCATGTTCAACATGTTGATACAATGCTCAAACTCTTGGAGGAGAAACAATTATATGAAAAAACTTCCAAATGTTTCTTTGGAGTACAAGAGGTGGAATATTTGGGTCATATTGTACCTCATGAAGGTGTTAAGGTCAACCTTAGAAAAATTAATGCCATTAAGGAATGGAAAATACCCACATCCATAAAGCATCTGTAAGGATTTCTCGGGTTGACAGGGTATTATCGCAAATTTGTTAAGAATTATGGGAGAATAGCAGCACCTCTAACAACATTACTAAAGAAAGATGCATTTTCTTGGATTCCAGAAGCAAAAAAAGCCTTTGAAAATCGTAAATCGGCAATGCACCAAGCATCGATCTTAGCTATGCTAGACTTCACAAAAATCTTTATTGTGGAATGTGGTGCCTCAAGAATGGAATTGGTGTCATTTTAATGCAAGAAGAAAGACCCGTTGCTTCCAAAAGTCGTCCAATCAAAGGAAAGTATTTACACAAAGTTATTAATGAGAAGGAAATGTTTGCTATACTACATGCACTTAAGAAATGATGACCTTACCTAATGGGAAGACACTTCAAGGTAAAAACAAATCATGATAGTCTTAAATACGTTTTAGAACAAAGATTATCTTCAGAAGAGCAGCAAAAATGGGTCACAAATATGTTGGGTTATGACTTTGAAATCATCTAGAAAAAAGGGAAGCAAAATGTTGTTGCAGATGTAATCTCAAGAAAGGATGATGATGTGGAAGCATTTCTTAGCACCATTTCTATTATCCAGCCAGATTGGATAAACGAAGCAAGGGATGAATGGAAAAATGACGAAGAAGTGTGGGCAGTCATTCAAAATTTACAACAAGAACCCAGTACATCTAATACATTTAGCTAGAAAAATGATTTGTTATGGTACAAAGATTGCTCATACCTCTGTAAGAATTCCCAACTCAAGCAAAATATTCTTATGGAATTGCAGACCTCTCCCTTAGGAAGGCACTTAGGATTTTTAAAAACTTACCACAGAGTTAAGAATGATTTTTTTTGGGATGGCCTTAAATATGATATTCAAAAGTTTGTGGTGAAATTTTTGGTTTTCCAAAAAAATAAAGTTGAAAGAATTAAGACCCCAAGTCTATTACAACCTTTATCCATTCCAAGTCAATGTTGGGAGGATGTTTCAATGGATTTTATCACAGGATTACTCAAGTTCGAAGGAAAGAGTGTCACCATGATGGTAGTTGATAGAATTACCAAGTATGCACACTTTTGTGCATTATCTCATCCCTTTAAAGCCAGTATAATTGCTACTGCATTTATGGAAACAATTCAAAAGCTACATGGAAACTGAAAGATTATTGTAAGCGACAGAGATCCCATTTTCACTGGAAATTTTTAGAGAAGATTATTTTCTTTTCTGGGTACTCAGTTAGCTCATAGTTCATATTATCATCCTCAATCTGATGGGCAAACTAAGAAAGTGAACAAATGTTTGGAAGGATATATTCGTTGCTTTGTATCTAATAAACAGACACAATGGGTCAAATGGTTGCCTCTGGCTGAATGGTGGTATAACACTTCCTTCCATACTATAGAAAAAATTACCCCATTTATGGCACTTTATGGATATTATCCACCGTCCATCACATCATATTTAAGAGAAAATTCTAAGGTTCAAGTAGTGGAAGATCAGATCGAGCATCAACATCAAGTTCTCTGACTCTTAAAGGATAACCTCACTTTGGCACAAAATACAATGAAACAACAAGCAGATCAACATCGCAGTGAAAGAAGTTTTGATGTAGGTGTTTGGGTATATCTACAACTACAACCATACAAACAAAAGTCCCTCAAGAAAGCTAAGAAAGATAATAAATTATCACCAAAGTATTATGGTTCGTACAAGGTGTTCCAAAAGATTGGTACTATGGCATACAAATCGGAGCTTCCTACAACTTCCCGAGTGCACCCAATTTTCCATGTTTCATGCTTAAACGAGGTTATAGGTGTCAAGCTCCTAGTTTAAACAATATTTCTAGAACTTGACGAAGAAGGAAAAATGATATTAAAGTAGTCACATAAACAAGAACTCGACAACTACAAAATCGATCAATTTCAGAGTATGTCATCAAGTGGAAGAACTTATCCACTAAAGATTACACATGGGAGGATGAGAATTTTATACAGAAGCATCCAAAACTACTCAAGTGTTGAGGAAAAAACTTTTTTCTGAAGGAGAGAGGCATGTTAGGTCCCTATAATACTAGTGTATTCCCTTATTATTATTGTCATTGTAGTCATTTATTGTTATTGTTGTGCCCATGTTGTCCCCATATTGTTATTATTGTGCCCCATAGAAGCCCACTATTTTTATTGTTGTGCCCTTACATTATTATTGTTATGTCGGCTTTGACTATATTGTGATGCCTTAGGCTCCTATATATAGAAAGGAGGTCTTTTCATTTGTATCATCCAAGAATTGCTCATTTGTGTAATGTAAAGGAGGTTTCCCCCTCGAAGAGGCTGATTTTGAAGTCGTTGTTCTATCTTTTCTTCTATTTTGTGAGTTGGTTGCATAACACAACCATAGCACCTTATTTAACAAAGGCCTATAGTAGCCATAAATATAAAAGGAATAACTAGGAACGAGATTTATCTATCATGTGCACATCAGAAGAGCACATTAAAATTTGTAAGCAGGCATATGATTAATACATATTCATCACAATCAAATTTACCACTTCATATCATGATCAGGTATCACACGTACCACAATAACTATTCAGGAGGCATGCACATAAATTTACACAATTTATCAATATCATTTATATTTTAATGAATATGAATTAGATCATATATTTTGAGTCCACGTGGGCACTTGATAAAAAATATATTGCCTGCAAATAATGAAGGGTGATCCACTTTCCACCCAACCATAGGGTTAGGTGTCGGTTTTATCCTTAGCAGCTACCTCTGATCTAACCAAGAAACCAAGAAACAAAAAATGATACAATAATTTGGATTATTAAAATTAAAAAATATTAATTAATTCAATATTTAATCTATTCTACATGACAATATTCATTAAGTTAAAATTTAGGAAGTGTTTTTGTTTTGCAAATTATGCATCCAATATTGTACACTAGTAATTTTTTGCAAAAACAAACAAATAGTAATAATTTCGAAACAAATAGTAATAATTTCGAGTATTATTTCATAGTAAGTATTTCCAGTACTATTATTTCACAAAATTGAATTGCTTTTAAAATTACATATTTTTTCAATGTTTTCCCAATAATTTATTGGCAATGATCCTTATGCTAAAAACATATTATTTGATAGAAACTTGAATGGTAATATTATCAAATTAAATGTAAATGCAGGTTTAAGCTTTACAATGTTAAGTAACAAATTTAGAAAATAGAAATTGTGGGCCAGCTCAATGATAATAAATTTCAATTGTAATACAGTTTTATCTCCTCTTAAAATGTGTATATGTACTTTGGGTGGGCCAGCTCAATGATAATAAAGTTCAATTGTAATACAGTTTTATCTCCTTTTAAAATGTGTATCATATTGTATCACAAAGTAATCAACTTTCCAAAAAAACCAAAAGTCATATATTTGGCGTAAAGAGATTATTATGGTGAAAACATGATCTATATTAAAATAGAGCTAGTGGAATTTCAAAATTATAAACCGTAAATCATCAAAATTTAATAATCTAGAAATATTCGTATCTAACGAATAATATGAAATATACATAAATGATTTTTCAATTACCTTACCATACTCCTATATATAATCAAATCAACCCTGACTAACCATTGAGATGACATACATACATGTGGAATATTGGAGAGTTGTGCATATGAAGCCAAGAGTCAGTGACCTTTTGTGCGGTACAATGAAGTCGGTAGTCATAAATGATGTGCGTGGAATAAATATAATACAATGACTTTGCATGGAAAAATTGATCGCCCATATTTTCCCTTACTTTTACCGCAGAGTCATTAACCATTCCCGTGGTGCACGTCACTCGCAATAATTGTACTCCACATTAAGTATTGACTGACGTGGCAGAGAGACCAGTCACGCACTACAAAGACTTTAGCTTCAAATGAAGTCAGTAGTCACTAACGTGCACAGACATGAATTTTAAATAAAATAATTTGATAACTCAAAGACTTTTAAATAATGAAGTCAATTCTCATAAATCATTTCCGTGGAATAATTATAATACAAAGACTTTGCAGGGAACAATTGAGTCATTAACCATTCCCATGGTGCACGTCACGTCACTCTCACAGAGTCTTAATGAAGTCAACACTCGTTAGCCATTGACTGACGCGGCGCACAGATTTGTGGAAAGTAACCGTTACATCACGCGGTAATGGATGATCCAAAGGCTTTTACCCACAATGATCAAAGACTCCTATAAACTCTTGGCGTGGTCAAGTCAACAGTCACCAACCATTCGCGTGGTGAACGTGATTGTGACTGAATGATTTATGGTTGAAAGAGTTGGTATCATCCAATCCCATTCACACTACACCTCTCCCCACTCTATTTGACGTTAAAATTGTTTTCTTCCTCGCGTGCTCAAGTCAACACATCTCTCCCCACTCTATTTGACGTTAAAATTATCTTTCTCTCTTCACGTGATCAAGTCAGCAGTCACCAACCATTCGCGTGGTGCACGTCATTGTGACTGAATGATTCATAGTGGAAAGAGTTGGTAAACTACAACTTCACCTAACCCTCTGGTACGCAACTTTCTCCCTCAGAAAATAGCAACAACAATGATAATGAAGTTAAATTATTTTTCTTTTTTCTAGACAAAAAGGAAATAATAATAATAATGGAGGACAATGAAATTTCACACTAATATATTCTTTTTATCAATGGTGGACAATAAAGTCATGGTAAAGTATCACCTCACCTAACCCCTTGTTGGGTAATTTTCCTCGTATCATTAAACCGCATCCACACTACACACCTTTCCTGGCTGAACTTGAGGTTAAAATTATTATTTTCCTAAAGAAAATTCCAACAATGATATTGATATTCGTCACCTTACTTGTTACTAATATTTCTTACCAAATTCCTTCACGTGGTGCACGTCATTGTGAATGAATGAAAGAGTTTTCCACAATGAAGTCATGGTAAAATATCACTTCACTCAACCCACTGGTATCATTAAACCCCATTCACACTACACATCTCTCATGCTCTATTTGACGTTAAAATTATTTTTCTTCCTTAGAAAATTGCAATAGTGATAATGAGGTTAAAATTATTTTTCTTATTGCAATAATGATAATCATACGCGTAACCATACTATGCTTAGTGAAGATTAGGGTGAAAAATGAAGTTAATATTGGATAATGAAGTCCCACACTAATGTATTTTTATCCATTCTTTAAATTGAAAAATAAATAATTATTAATTTAAATTTATTTTAAATTAAATATTGAAGATATAAATATATTTTTTCAGATTTTTATTTTATATTTTTAATATATTTGATATTTTTTAATTTATGATAAAATTGGAGTTAAAAAATATTTACATTGATTTCTTCTATATATATACGAGAGAAACATGTTATTTGTGAGCTCCATATTGAGTATGGAAAGAATTATACATTTTTATTTTGTTGAGCATGAAATGAATTTCAGATCTCCTTCATACTAAAAAATACATCATTAAATCTTTTAACTATAATAAATTTTACTTTCAATTACATTGTGGGATCTAAAAAGTGTTAGCGTTATTTTCCAAATTTTCAATACAACCAAATATTGTTGGTTGTAAGTTTAAGTGGGCATCCCTATCTATTCAACAAAGAAAACTAGAGCCTTTTCCTTATTATATGTAGTAGACATTCTCCTATATTTGATACAACAAATCTAATAGATCAATTCCATTATCCCTTGTATAAGGTGTTTTTGCATTTCACATTCGTTTATGTTTTTGGGATGTTATTGTAAACATCTTCATGGTATCGAGAAAACCTTTATAAACCCCTCTTCATTTTGTCAAAGATATTTGTAGGCTGTACCATCTCCAAGATCCAAATCAAATAAGATTGAATACCTAAGGTTTTTGGCATCATGTTTCTAGTTGTAGATCTAGTTCTTCAACCACAAATCTCATCCTTAGCATTTTAGAGATAACAACGCCAAATCACGCATGACTCTTGGGTAATAGTTAATGATTACATAAAGTTATTTTTGGGGAAAAAATTGTTTGCTTGGACATGTAATTATATATAAATTTTTAAAAAATCAATAATTAGAGCAAAAAAGGTCCAAAGCAATTGGAATGTGGATGTGGTAATAACAAACCTAGCCTCCTAAGTTACCTTGGGGAGATTAGGGTCATAAATTTATACGTATTTCCTCTATTTAAAATCCCATTTATGAGGTTACCAACATCCTCTATTTATCAAGAGTTTTCCTAAGATATAAATTTCATTGAATTCTATGTCTATGGTGCCAAATTAGAGCCCTTTGAAGATTTCCATTGGTGCCACCCCACCCTAGAAGCAACACATGGACATAGGATTCCACATTATCTACCATATGTCCATTGTGTCATGCATGATAATGTGGCACAAATGGTGGAATCTTCCAAGGAAATCTATAATTTTGCATGCCAAACTCAAGATTTGATGAAATCTATATCATTAAAAATATCTTGGCGAGTACAGGATGTATATAACTTGAGAAGTCGAGTTCAAAATCAAAGAGAGAAGCAATGATTTATGAATCCTATCCCCTCAAGGTGACTCGGAAGGTTACGTGTATTAGACTGTGGTATTAGAGAAATGTTACAACATTTAGGCTATATGTGCTTAAGAGAATGGAATTTCCAATGATGGTAACTAGTATGTTGAGATAAGCCCTTTTTGGGAAGCTCAACTGGAAATCATTGTGAAAATGAAGCGTTATGTACCATGATATTCAAGGTTCAAATCCCATCAATTTACTTGTGTACACAAAACTGACATATGTTATGAACCTAGAGGTTATAGTGCTAGATTAAAATTTGAAATTGAAAAAATGATAGATTCAAAATTTTCCTTAATGTCTCACAACAAAATATTTATATTTATTTCCTTACTTTGGGTCTAAAAATATGAAGAACTTACGTTATAGCATATTTCATCAGTGCTAAAATAGCTTGAATGTTGCAAGAAAGTCAATTATACTGATATATTAATAGAAATTTTTAAGTATGAATTGTAGTAAGAAATTCCAAGCTCTATACTTATAGAGGTCATTGAAAGCATTATCAAGGCCAATTGTCTACATGCATTTTGAATTGTATGATTGGTTATCTGTAGCTTATTTTTTAGCACTTAGAAGACCATGAAGTAAAGAAATATGGACAAAATGGTACAACACAATATGGAAGAGACCTCCCATATTAGAGATGAAGAATCATATGAGACAAGGTTGATAGAAACTCCTTTATATTTGGTGGAGAAAATGAGAATTTTGAAGGTTGAACTTTAGAGTTCTAGACATGATAATGAAAGGCTCATTAGAAAATAAGAGAAGTAGAATAAATTGAAAGTAGTGTTTTTGCAGATTTTATTTGAAATACAAAGGCACTTACAACAAGGACCAATTACTAATAGCACAAAGAGGAATCATGCAATAAAGGTACAAATCCAATTACAAGTTTAGAACCATAGGCTCTAAAAGAGTAACATAGGGAGTTCCTAAGAAAAAGGGAGAGGAGTACCAAGAGGGATGCACATAGCAGTGACACTTTAGTAGAATCCTCCAATGAGAGGAAACCCACTTTTGAAAGATTATCATCAATGATATGATATTAAGTTCCCATAGAAAACAAGGAAAAGACATTGTAGGAGTTCCTTACTTAAAGAGTTGAAGAAGGAAAATTCATCTACATTCAATTAAAAAATAAGAAAAATGAAGAACTAGAAGCATGGTTGTTAGGATTGAGGAAATGATTCTAAGTATAAAACTACTCAAGGAACATAAAGAATACAATGGCCATTTTCAAATTGAAAGGAAGGGCTTCCATCTGGTGGGAATACACTAAGAATGTCAAAAGAATAAATGAAAGAAGGATTGTAATACCCCGGCCATTCATAATTTCATTATATATCATTATTTAGGATGGTGTGCCGGAATGATATTTTGAGGCCAGTGTGTCCATGTAACGAAGTTAAATATATTATGGGGCCAATGTGCCCAAATATTTATAAGCCTGGAAAGGTTGTGAGGCCTTAGAGCATGAGTTATCATTAATAGAATAAAATATTTTCATAATAACAAAAATAAGGCTAGCTATGGAGCCCACTCCACAGAAAGAGTATGGGGGGGTACAACTTTATACAAAAAATAAACGAGTGTGTTCTTTTGGTGCAAAGTGATCCCCAGGGCCCATGGGGCTCCAAGGAGTGCCACTTGGCTAGTTAGGGCCATGTAGTTATAAAAGGTTATGTTTTCCTACAAATTCATTCATTCATCCAAGGGATGGTTAGAGAGGGAATTAGTTATTGAGTTATGGGGTGGACTCTAGGACAGAATAATGTCTAGTGAGTCATGGGGTTGGACTCTAGACTAAATAATCATTCCATATGGATGCATCTCGTTTTGATGTGAGCCCCTATGTTGGCTCTAGGAGTTTGGTGCTACAAGGGTATGACGACCCTGCTTATGGCTTAGTGAAATGGAGTTTTCATGGGAACTTGATGTCATTTTATGGCGTAGAGAGTGCTTGGAGCCCTAGAGTGTCATTTTTGTTGCGTTGGCACCTTGGCAAATAGCTTAGAGGGTGTCTGGAGCCCTAGATCAACATGACTGTTGGGTTGGAACCTTGGCCATGGATGTGTGGATATTTTTGGTTACCATTTCCTTTGGAGTTGTTGTCCCAACTTGAGGGTGATCCGGTGGTTGAGCTGATGAACCACCAGGGCTATGGTTGGATGGAATGTGGAGAGCCCATAGCCAGTCAGCATCTTTTATACAGATAAGTGCCTCAAATTTACCTGTATCAGTTTATTTGTTTATGTTTGATATTGTTGAGCTAAAATAGAAAGAAACCCTTCTTATAGTGTTTCGTGCTTAACTGTCTATTATTATTTGGTAATTTTGTCTTGTATACTTTATATTTTTTTATGGATGTCATGTGTTATGTGCCCTGAAATGATTTATGGGTTCCTTCGTGTGTTTTTATACGCTTTGATGGTAAACCCTAAGATGGGAAGTTTTGGTATTTGCGTATCGCACCTTCGTATGTGTGTGTTAAACCTTATAATTTGTGGGGTGTGGAATGTAACCCTAGCTAGGGTTTCAACTGTGAAATCATGATAATATGTGTGCTCAGATAATTTCCTTATGTTTTCGTTTTGGTATGCGATATTTCTTGTGTACGATGTAAAATATATGTGTGTGGTAGATGGTACTTCAATATTTAGTTAATTATAATTTTCCAGACACATGGTAACTTATGGAAAAAAGATTATTTTTTTTGTTATGGCTGTGTAGTGTCGTTGGCATCATGCTGGGGACATTACTGAGTGGTATCAAAGCTTAGTTTCCAACATTGGGCCTGGTTGGGCCAAATTTTGGGGGCAAATTGATGGTTTTACAGGTTTCCCACCAATTGTTTGACGAAGGTCGCACTGGTGGAAATAATGAAAATCCAACCTAAAATTGAGAGAAGTTGCCATGGAAGGGTACTTGTCATGTATTAAAAGGAATTACAAACCATAATTTGGAGGCTTATAAATGAAATTTAGTTACAAAAGGCGGAGCACTTTTTTGGTTTGTTTCAAATGTTTAAAAAAGAAAAACAAAGGATATGTGTTGTGAGGTTGTTAACCTATTTCTTGCCCAAGGAATTTTGCTTTTTGGAGAATCTACTAAAAAAAGCAACAACATGAATGAATATGTCGTCAACATTAAAAATGAAATTTTAGTTCCAGATCACTTGAAGTGCCCTGCTACAATTGTTCTTATCATGGGGGTTGTTTATTGTTAAAGGCGGACATGGGTTTACGATCCTTTTATCCATTTTTTTATGGATTTTAGTTTCTTTTGACTTTATTATTATCTTTTGCATATGCATTAATGATATTGTTTTATAAATGAAACGATATATGTGGAGGCAAGGTGTAATATCCACCCCATATTTACCCACTTTTACAAGCCCTCTAGGTTATACATGAGTTGAGTGCCACTATGACATGACTGGACATCCAAGTTCCCGTGATGGAAGTGGGACATACAAACTGAAAACCTCTTTGACATCCCTTAGGGACCACATACCACTCAGGAGCCAAATATCCACCCCAAGTGATCAATCCCTGAGCACAAACCCTTTTTCTCTGACCTAACTCCATAACCACACCCTTGACACTTCATGCATGTAGATGGAAGGCTATAACCACATTCATAGGCTTGCTTCCATGCAGTTATGACCTGAAAATTCCAGTTCTATGCTAGTGGTTCTGAGATCTGAGCCACTTTTCTAGGCTAGCCTTTGGACTACAACAAGATGCTAATAATGCTAACCATTTAGAACTTGACCTAGCCATTCCTAATCCATGATAGACATTTCGTCAAACATATGGTAAACATAGAATCTACAAGTCATGAATGTATATATGATTATAAGAGTCTAAACTTCATATGAGAATCACCAAGAAGGCTCAATTCCCTCTCAATCTAGCTACAACAACATTTTTTAGCCCATGCATTCATCAACCATTTATTAACATATCAAATCATGAATAAGAGCCATAGCTAGAACACATCATAGAACCATGCATATAACCATAATAGAAACCATGAAAAATCTGCCATGAAATCAACATAATAACAAATTCATTTGTTCATTCATCACATTAGGAAAATAACTCATTGTTACATATGAAAAATCTAGCCAAGTCAAGGACTTCCACGTACCACCAGACTAGAGATTGGGCTGAACCAAATCTTTCTTTCAACCAATCATCCTCATGCCATATTCCAATCATGAATGTGGGATCTCATGGGATAAAACAAGACATAACCAACTAGGGACTCCAAAGGTTAAACCACCTCCACCCTCAAGTTACCATGATCTCACCTAAACCGGCCTCGAGATCACAAAACCATAAAAACTTGGATGCCTTAAAATTTCTTCACCATAGCCTGAGGAATGTTCCTATATCCACCTAATTGTCGAAGGCTTCCCAAATAAAACCATCTGCACCCCCAACCCTTGGGATTTTTTTGAGACCACCTCACTTGGATTCAAAACCTTCTGACAATCCAAAGCATAGCCTAGAATGAATCTCATCACACCATGGCTAACCAGGAAATGACAAGGCAAGGGTGAAACAACTGTTAAACAAGGAAAAATCCATGCCAATGACAACAAATGAGCCAAATAAACAAATGTATATACCATGCATTCACATCCCAACAAGGAAATCATACATGCAACCTGTTAGCTGCAAAATCCTCCTGTGAAGTTGTTGATCCTACCGTTATTTGCTTTCCCTTTGTGTTCCTTTGCTTGTTTGCTTTCCTTTGTCCAAACCCAAGTGAATTCTAAAGTGCTCCAAGGATACTCTAAGTTTGCAAGAGTGTAAGAGAGCCAAAGCTAAAACTAACAAAAGCTATGAACTATTTATCTTATGCATTTTTATCATTGATGCCTCTCTTTTCTTTATTTTCCTTCATTTTCCTCTCATTTTTCTTTGTGTCCCTTCATCTCCCCTTTCTCCTATTTTTCCTTTATTTTCATAATTAAATGTCAATTATTGTCTCTTTGTCTATTCCAGTGCCTTTGCCAATTTTCTTAACCATGATAAACCAAAAGTGACACCCACTATTGATCCGTAAACTACCATGGATATTCCACTGGACAATTCGTCACAACATATTTGATAATAATATATTAAAACTCTGAAAATTCTACATTATTACAGTTTATTAAACTTTAAGATATGTGGATTTAACTATAATTAGTGCATGCATGCGAATGGAAATTATGCAGAAAAGTAGAGAATGAAAAAATGAGTATGCACACACATAAGGCACAAGATATACTCTCTGGGAAACCCTTTTGGGAGAAAACCCAACCAGAAGGTGAGGTGAGTTCGCTCTCTTTCTATGTCTAGAAATATGGATGCAAGTACAAAAAAGTAATGTATGTGGCCCATGGGCTGCTATAGTGCATAGATCCTCTCTGTGTGCTCTACCTCCTATCTCTCCTAGCTATCTTTGCTCAGCTATGGAACAAAATTCTCTCAAAGGAATGGAATACCTCTTCCTCCTAGTGGCCCGGTTATAACAAAACGTGATAGCCTACAAGTGGTTAAGTTTGACTACATCAAATCTTAACTCGAGTTACAAAATGGACACTTCTAGTCTTTTAGATCAAAAATGTGTGGCTAGCCCATTTTCTATGAATAATGGGGGTTAACGCGGCATCCTCCCGGACTATAGGTGTGAAAACAGGAAGGTCAACGTCTGAGTGGCATAACGTTTGCATACAGACTCTAATTGACGTGCTTCTTATGTCGTTGGAAAGGTCTTTGTGTGTAGAATAGCATGAAAAAGTTTGGTGCTAAAGTGATAAATTTTTACCCCCAAAAATTTCATTTTATGCCTCAAGACGCTCCCAGAAGGATTCAAACCCTATTTCACCAAACTGGGTCATGTCGGTAAAAACGGTCTCGTGAGCTGATTCCTCCAATTTTTCCACTCCAAATGCATTGAGATGGATGAAAAATAGTATAATGATATATTTTTGATCACACCTCCCCATTTTGGGGGGATTTTGGTCTACAAAATATTTTTACTAAATAAGGTGAGGAAATTTTTCCTCCACCTTCTCTTTGGTGTACCATTTAGCTTTGCTTGGAAGTTGTCCCTTTAACCCAATCTTCCAAAGGTCATGTTTCCCTTGTATTGTAGTTTTGGACCTCTTCTACAAAACTGTATCTTTTTTCAACTCTACCTAAGTGCCTGGTGCCAAATCCTCCATAGAAGGTAGGATATGTTCCTCTTCCTGATCTAGCATGGAAGGCTCATAGCGTTTCAAATTATCTACATTCACAACTAAGTAAATGCACATATATGGTGGTAAACTGAGTCAATAAGCATTAGCACCCACCTTTTATAGTATATCAAAGGGACCATACCTTAGAGCCTTGATTTTATTACCAGGCCCCTGCAGCCTCTGCTTGTTCAAATATAGCCATACTTTGTCTCCCACCTTGAATGATTTCTCTATTATGTGTTGATCATTCCTAGCCTTATACTCACCTTACGACTTCTGCAGTGTTTCTTATACCTATAGATGGATTTTCCTGATCTTCTCTATAAATTTTCCAACCCTTAAAGCATCCCCTGTAAGATCTTCCCTCACTCTTCCTTATTGCCCATATGCAATATCCAAAGGTGAAGGAGACAAATATCCAAAAAAAATCTCAAATGGGGACTTTCCTATAGAAGTGTGGATTTCTCTGTTATAAGAACAATGTATATATACCATATTTTCATCCCACGTCTTTGGATGCTTCTGGTTGTATCCCCTTAGAAGTTGCACCAAAGTCCCATTAACTACTTCTATCTACCCATCTGTTTGTGGATGGAATGATGTAGATCTCTTCAATTTTGTGTCCATCTTCTCCCACAATGTAGTCCAGAATTCACTGATAAATATTGTGTCCCTATATGAAATGCTGCTCCTTGTTATCCCAAAGTGCACCTAGACATATCCAAAGAACAAGTTTGCTTCTTCTTTTCCATTGATGGTCTTTTTACAGGGCATCAGAACACACATCTTGTTGGACATGTCAACTACGATGAACATGTAGTCATGTCCCTTCCTGGTTTTCAGTAAACCACTCACAAAGTCCATGGAAATGATTTCCCAAGGACGAGTAGGTACAGGTAAGTGATGATATAGACCCTATTCCCTATTAGTAGGCTTGATGGTACACAAATCATGCATCCCCTTTTGAACCTAGCTAACTTCTCTTGCATCTTGGGTCAAAACACACACCTATGCAAGTTAGCCATGACCCTACACAAAAGTGCCCTACAAACTTCGAGTTGTGAGCCTCTCTAATCATCTGCAAACCATCACCTTTAAGAACACATAACTTATCGATCATGTAGATTAACTCATCCTAGAGATGGTAGTCAATGGTGCTATCACCATTGTGAACATGACTCTAATTCTGCAACTATTGATACACCTCATTGAAGTCATCATCTTTTTAATATGTCTCTTTGTATGCATCATGGGTGAATGGCTCCATGTGCATAAGAGTCCCCAAAGCTATAATATTTGTTGTGGGTGGCCTTGAAATCATATCATCCAACTTGTTTGTGTTTCCCTTCTTATACTTGATCACCAAATGAAATTGTTGTAAAAACCCCATCCACTCGTAATGCCTAGTTTGTTGTAACTTAATTTGGGCCTGAAAGTACTGTAATGCTTGATGATATATGTGGATTACTATCTCCTTTCCCATCAGATAATGCTTCCACTTCTTCATAGCTTGCACCATGGCATAGATCTCCTTATCATAGGTAGGGTAGTTAAGAACTACCCCATGAAATACTTCAGAATGGTAGCAAAAGAGCCTTCCTCCTTACATTAAGACAACTCCCATATCATAGCCACTCGCATCTGTCTCCACTTCAAAGGGTCGTTGCAATTTTGGTAATTCCAGAACTAATGCTTGACTCATATTCTTCTTTATCTCCTTGAAAGCCTTTTGCTGACCTTTTCCCCATCGGAAAATCTTACCACTTGTTGTTATGGCATGGAGCGGTGTTGCTACTGCTGAAAATAAGGCTATTAATTTCCTCAGGTACTGTGCTGCCCTAATGAAACTCTTGACCTCATAAACATTAGTAGGCACTGTCCATTTCATGATGTCCTCCATCTTGGAAGTATCAAACTTCAACTCTCCTCCACCGATCACATACCCAAATACACCAAGGACTATTGTGCAAACTCACACTTCTTGAGATTTGCTAGCAGTTGGGGCTTCTTAAATGTTTCTAGCACCTACGTCAAATGCGACATATGCTCCTCCTAGGTAGCACTATATACCAGTATATCATCCATATAGAAAATAAAAAATGAATCTATAAAAGGGTGCAGTATATCATTCATCAATCTCATAAATGTAGTTGGTGCATTACATAGGCCAAATGGCATAACTAACCACTCATACAAACCTTGCCTAGTTTTGAAGGTGGTCCTCCATGTATCTTCTTCTTTGACTTGAACTTGGTGATATACAAACTTCAAGTCCATCTTGGTGAAATACTTTGCTTGTTGCAGCTGATCTAGCATATCGTCTATCCTAGGTGGGGGGTATCTGTTCTTGAGTGTGATTTTATTCAACGCCTTGTAATATATACACATCCACCAAGTTCCATCCTTATTTGACACAATGATGATGGGTGACTGACATGGTGATGTACTTGGTCAAATGACACCCTGTTCCAACAACTGTTGCAATTGTTGCTTCTATAACAGACTGCCTATACTACTACTGCAATAGTTGGATCTCGTGCTCCACTTCTCTCTTAAGTGGTAAACCTTTAGGATCTCGAAACACATCCTTGTATGCCTATAACAACTCCTCCAATTGTTGTTTTTGTTTCTTAGCACACCCCTCCAGGGATGCCTTTCCTCTTATTGACTCCTCTTCAGACTGAATTTATCTTAAAAATAATAAACATACCTCTTGTTAGAACTGATCAATTTCTTGGCTTGGTTGGCATTTACTAGTGAAATGTTTTACTTGGCTTTGTGCGTGTTGATGATGAACAATTTTCCATCCTTGATGAGTCGGTACTAGTTAGGTATCCTCATGAATATTGCATCGTGAATGTACATGTGTGGATTCCCTAACACGACTCCACATACATCAAAGGAAACCACATCTAGATCTACTTCATCAGTAAAATCAACACTTATAGCAAATCTAATTTACATTGTTTTGTTACCTTCAACTCTGCATCCTTAGGTACCCATCCAAATGGAAATGGGTTTGGATGATCACAAATTTCCAGCCCCAACTTCTTGACCATCCCTGCTACAATGAGATTCGCCTGCAATCCTGAGTAAAAAAAACATCAATATTTGTCTTCTTGACCTGTATCTTTATATGGAAAAGTTTGGTCATTTATTTCTCTTCATGTTGTTGAAGGCTACTCAGATTCACCTCCTATTGCACTGATGTACAAATGATCTTCTCATCCACATCCAAGCTCCTTTCAACTTGGTTTCTGGAATTAGTGGCCATGATTTTCTTCTTATTATTATCTTTCTTCTTGTTCTTTAGGTTTAACAGTAGATGCAACTTCCAACACTTCTCCTCTATATGACCATCAATGTTGCAATGGTTGTAGTGGTTTCTAGGGTCTTTGCGCTGGTGTGTTGTGGCTGTTGTCTTTTTATCTTTCCCCCCTTTTTTCTTCTTCTTCCCCTCCTTAGAAGCTTCATGTTGCTCTTTTTGCTTTGATCCACTTGATTGTGCTTTTTTCAGACCTATGTTCTCTAGGTATTATGCTTGTAAACAAGCCTCGTCCACCAATTTGGGTTGAAACAACATCACTTGCTCACACAGATGGTGGTGTGGACCCCCCAAATACTTCAGTAAATCTGGGTTCTTTGGAGAGATACACAACATTATAGCCATATTTCTGAATTTTGTGGTGTACTCCTGCATGCTTTGGCTCAACTTTTTCGTAAAGTGATGCCACCAGATCCACTAGTCCTCCACATACCTAATAGGATAAAATTGTGATCTAATGAGATTTTTGAAATCCTCCCACTTAGTTACTAGAGGTTCTCCCTCCAACCTCAGGGTTTCCGTGTGGCCCTCCCACCAAGTCAGTGCATGGCCCTCTAATTTCAATCATGCAAATTAGATCTTTTTCCCTTCCTTAATCTGATGGACACTGAAATAAACTTCTAGTTGTTGCAACCAGTGGTTCAGCTTCAGAGCATTGATCCCGGACTGATACGACTTGATATTGAATTTTTCTTCCATTTTAAACAAGGACTATGATTGGTTCATGACACTCGAACTAGTTTGATATTTTTTGGGTCCTTTCTTCGGCTGATTCTCAGTTTCTCCCTGATCTTTTGATCCCCATTCTGATTTTTCTTCTGCATTCGAGCCCCCATCTTCTCTAAATATCCACAGCTTATTTCTTAGGGCCGCCATGAGGAGGTTTACATTGTTGTTTATATCCACGACTTGTTATTCGATCCGCGAAAATCTCATCTCTATAGGACCACCAGGTTCATTTATATATTTGTCACCCATGATTAGAGTTTTACGATTTTTAGCCCCTCCGATCTAGATCCCTGCAATCTCCACAATATACCCAAAGAAACATGGCTCTTATACCAAATGAACTATAAATTGTCGTGGATATTCCAATGGACGTTTCATCACAATAGATCTGATAATAATATATTAAAACTCTGAAAAAATCTACACTATTACAGTTTATTAAACTTTAAGATCTGTGGATTTAAATGTAATTAGTGCATGCATGCGAATGTAAATTATGTAGAAAAGTAGAGAATGAAAAAATAAGTACACACACACACAAGACACAAGATATGCCCTCTGAGAAATCCTTTTGGGAGAAAACCCAGCTAGAAGGTGAGGTTGCTTCGCTCTCTTTCTCTGTTTGGAAATATGGCCGAAGGTACTATTGTCCCTTAAGAAACCAGTTTCCTGGCTGTGTAGAAATTGTGCTTAAGGCATTAATGTTTATAATTATTGTCACTTGTTTGTCACTTAATTGTATGTTGTATTCTCAAGTGAAGGACCTAAAAGACTTGGTTTTAAACCCTCAATACTTAGGTGACATGAAAATCTCAGAAGGCCATTTGATTGTTGAATATAAATGATGAATGAAGAAAGCTTGAAGAAGTCATAGAAAATGTTGTTCCTTAATAAACCAATTTCCTGGTTGTGGGGAAATTGTGCTTAAGAAATTAATAAATATTACTTATTGTCACTTATTGTTTGTTGTGTTCTCAAAAGAAGGACCTGGAAAACATAGCCTCTAACTCTTAATACATGTATGACTAGAACATCTCAGAATGCCATTGGTTGCTAGATATAAATGATGACTGAAGAAAGTTTGAAGAGGAAGTTAAAGATAATATGTTGATCTTTCACAAAAACTACTATCTGTAACTTCGAGGAATTATGATAATGAGAACTGAATCATAGACAATATGATGATCTTTCATAGAAACTATTATCTATAATTTAGAAAGGAAGTGAGGAATTCAAGTATAGGAGCGCTCTTTTAAGGGATTTTAACCTTATCTACATAAGTAAATAAAGATCTGCTCCTTCAATACTATACTTGAAAAGAAGAAAACATAGCATGACACATGACAGAGAAGCTTACAAAATTATATGCAACAACCCATGGAAACTTCTGATTCTTTCATTAATCAATGATGATCTCAAGAAGACAGTAGCCTAGTCACCGGGTTCTCCAAAGTTCGGCTCCGCCTATGAATAAGGCGCTCTATTATACTACGGACCCGCCAAAACGTTAAAATATAACATATATTTTTGAGGTCTGACATTAACACTTTAACACTTGTTTTCTTTGTAAATTCAATGTATTTATGCTTTGCGATATACACACACACACACACACACACACAACACACACATATATAAATATATATATATATTATATATATATATATATATATATATATATATATATAATATATATATATATATGAATCCATCCATATAACCATTGACTTCACCCTAGACTATATCAAGGCCGATTCTTCTGTTTTACTTATTCCTTTACAAGGAAAACATACCCGACTACCATTATTACTCCTTTCTTTTGATTTTATCTCCTTTTTTGAAGTATTTTAACCAGAGATTCTTGAATGAAAAATGGATGTTATAAACAATAAAAAATGCATGATACAACATCTGGCTCCACCCGGGGATAGCGCTTTTTCCATAGAAGCACTAAGAACCACAGATCAATGCCTTATCCATTGGGCATGGAGTCATATATTGCTTCGCCAAGTCTTAACTGTGTGAAAATCTGTACAATCAACCCACACCAATATCTGCAGTGATTAGATGCTCGCGCTCTGATAACAAAATATTAGGAATCATAGATCAGTAGCTTTAGTTGGGCATGAAGTCCAACACTGTGAAAACCATGAAATCTGACAACTGAAATCTGACAATCTAGAAGTCTAACACCTCTGCAAACTAGTTTCCAACTGGGAAAGTCACCCTTATTCATCACCTAATCATTAAACTGAAGAACTGCAACTGGAAACCAAATGCTCAACACCGGAGCTTATTTATGTACAAGTCCCTACATATGTACATGATTGAACTCCATCAAGTGAAGTCAATCTTCCAATGATACCAGATTAGCATTTTAGTGCATAATCTTGAACCATTCTGCCAGTGAATTTTTAAAATAAAATTCATCTTGAATGAAAAATAAACTATGCATAAAGGCAGCTCATAGCAAAAATTAGAATAATATCCACAAAATGATATGTGTAGACTGCTGATAAATTCTTCCATGTAATTTGCCACAGGATCTTCAAAAGTATAAGAAAAATTATGGTCCTGACCTGCGCCAGACAATAAATTCTCTATGTATGAAGTTTCCTGCTTGATTAAGCCTTCTGTTGGGATAATATGTTCAACAGAACAATCAACAACATCTTAAAGAAAATTATCTATGTCACTTTCATGTCTCCACTTTTCATCTCTAAACTTTGATTGAAAATAAATTGTAATTGTAACTTCAATAAGAAGAAGGGATTTTTTCACATTATTATACGACATATGATCAACTTCAAATGGATTATTTATGTCTGATCCATAGGCATCATTGTGTTCTTCAATGCACTGATATACAATCTCTTCATCAGCTTCCTTTTTAGATGAGATAGCCTCTTTTTCTATGATAGAAGGCTCGATATATTGATGTCCAACATATTCCACTTACTGGTTTCTTCCTATAGGTTCAACACCTAACTGATGAACTTGAAGAGCTTCATCCTGTTCCCCATTTAAACCATTTTCAATATAGATAGGAGGATCATCAAATTAACAGAATAAGAACTCTGGGGATTTATTTGCAACTTAATTATTTCTTCCTCCTCTCGACTGTTGAGCAGAAATTCTTGATGCATGCTTGAAATTTCCTCTATCTGAATACTCTCTTGATCTGCTTGGAATAGAGTTAACCCATTCTCTGCATCATTTTGAGAACATCATGGTTCCTCGCTTTCAGATACTTTCTCATAACTCTGAATGCTTGATATATTATCAACAAAACCATTAGTTTCATCAACAAGATTACCTTGAGCCTTTAAAGTTTCTTTAGCATCATAATATTCAAAACAACCTTCAAAAAGAAACTTGTGTGGGTAATAAGTTTTACAAGAAGAATTGAACACTGAATGAAAATCTTTCAAAGATGAAATGCTTGAAAGAGGCAGAGACTTGAACCAAGCCCTAGCTTCTAGGTCTAAAGAAAACAAAAACAAATTCATATTTACATCTTCATGAATGATGCCCTACTGCTCCATGCATTCATGAAACTCTTGGAGATGCTGAGCTGGATCTTCATATTCCTTTCTATTGAATTTTGGAAGATACTCATTCCACACAGAAAATACAGGCATATCATGAGGATAGCCAGTGATCCAAGTAAAATCAAATGGATCAAATTTATGGACTAAGAATGTAGGGAGAGCCATTAAAACACAGAAAAGAAAACTTCAAAGTACATTGGAGTCACCAATCAATGTGATAAGTGAAAATCATAGGTGTGAATGTACAACCAATTGCTGAAACTTGTCACTCTCAAGAATCAGCTTCAAACTTAATGAATTCAAGAAAAAGTGTCCTTATTTTATTGCTTTGCAGTATGTGGTGTTTGTTACAATGGAGTCACCTTTTATTGCTTTTATTCGCCACAACCAAGGATTTCCTCCTCACTGAACAACCAGAGGAAAATATTAAAAACCCAGGGAAAATTGTTCTTGTCTTCTCTCCCCGGAAGTGGTGCCAATTAATGTTGTTCCTTAAGAAACCAATTTCATGGCTATGGGGAAATTGTACTTAAGACATTAATAAATATTGCTTACTGTCACTTATTGTTTGTTGTGTTCTCAAATGAAGCACCCAGAAAACTTAGTCTCTAACTCTTAATACATGTATGACTAGAACATCTTAGAATTCCATTGGTTGCTAGATATAAATGATGAATGAAGAAAGTTTGAAGGGGAAGTTAAAGATAATATGCTGATCTTTCACAGAAACTACAATCCGTAACTTAGAGGAATTATGATAATGAGAACTGAATTATAGACAATATGTTGATCTTTCACAGAAACTATTATCTATAATTTAGAAAGGAAGTGATGACTTCAAGCACAGGAGCACTCTTTTAAGGGATTTTAACCTTATATACATAAGTAAATAAAGACATGTTGCTTCATTACTATACTTGAAAAGAAGAAAACATAGCATGACACATGACAGAGAAGCTTACAAAATTATATGAAACAACTCATGGAAACTTCTGATTCTTTCATTAATCAACAATGATCTCACGAATACAGTAGCCTAGTCTCTGAGTTCTCCCAAGTTTGAACCCTTTCTTAGTAAAATTTCTTCCTTTTATACATTTGTGAAATAGTTGTTGGTAAACTTTCAAACTATTAAAATGTTTCCCTAATTATCTGTATTATAAATTATTACAGAATTTTAGAGAGGTTTAAAGATACCTCAAAGAACATAAAATAATAGAAAGCAACTGAATTTAGAAGAAGACAATAATGGCTGACTCGCTTTGCTAGTCCACTGTTGAATTCCTCTATAAATGCCTTAATCCGCTTTAATCATAATGTGTTGTGTTAGACTTGTATAATCCTGGGCTTACGCATGTGTCAAATACATTTTAATTAACCAAAACACGAAAAAAAAAAACCCAACCAATTGCCTTTTCCTTTAAAATTAGTTTTAACACTAATTTTCGATTTACACGGAAAAATTGATGCAAAACACATAAAGCAGAACTGAAGAGGAATTAATCTGATTTAATAAACCTATCAGATCCACTTGTTCAGTGCTGCGTTGACCTCCCATTATAAATCACAATCGACGCTCTTAAATAGTGTATCAACCCAAATCTTAATACTTCTGTGATATGGTGTACACAACGATAATATAAAACATAGCACATAAAATATCGGGTCCGGCCATTGCAATCGCAATCAGTGCTTTTCCAACATACATGCATAAAGGCAGACCCGACAGACTTTAAAATACAGTGCATATATTTCGGGTCCGGCTCGTAATCGCAAATCGCGATCGTCTTAGTCTTATACATAAGTATTAAGTGCTATGCGATATTGTGGACCCAACAGGGCTTATAATATAGCATATATACATTTCGGGTCTGCCTATCACAAATCGCAATCAGCGGAACCCAAACTATATATGAATAAGGTGCTCTGTTATACTGCGGACCCGCCAAAACGTTAAAATATAGCATATATTTTTGAGGTCCGGCGTTAACACTTTAACACTTGTTTTCTTTGTAAATTCAATGTATTTATGCTTTACGATATATATATACGATTACATACATATAACCATTGACTTCACCCTAGGCTATATCGGGGTCAATTCTTCTGTTTTACTTATTCCTTTACAAGGAAAACATACCCGATATACCATTATTACTCCTTTCTTTTTCTTTTATCTCTTTTTTTGAAGTATTTTAACCAAAGATTCTTGAATGAAAAATGGATGTTATAAATAATAAAAAATGCATGTTACAACATCTGGCTCCACCTGGGGATAGTGCTTTTGCCACAGAAGCACTAAGAACCGTAGATCAGTGCCTTATCCATTGGGCATGGAGTCATATATTGCTTCGCCAAGTCTTAACTATGTGAAAATATGTACAGTGAACCCACACCAATATCTGCAGTGATTAGATTCTCGCACTCTGATAACAAAATATTGGGAATCGTAGATCAGTAGCCTTAGTTGGGCATGGAGTCCAACACTGTGAAAACCCTGAAATATGACAACTGAAACTTGACAATATAGAAGTCTAACACCTCTGCAAACCGGTTTCCAACTGGGAAAGTCACCCTTATTCATCAACTAATCATTAAACTGAAGAACTGCAACTGGAAACCAAATGCTCAACACCTAAGATTATTTATGTACAAGTCCCTACATTTGTACATGATTGAACTCCATCAAGTGAATTCAATCTTCCAATGATACCAGATTAGCATTTGAGTGCATAATCTTGAACCATTCTGCCAGTGAATTTTTAAAATACAATTCATCCTGAATGAAAAATAAACTATTCATAAAGGTATCTCACAGCAAAAATCAGAAGAATATCCACAAAATGATATGTGTAGACTGCTGATAAATTCTTCCATGTAATCTACCACAGGATCTTCAAAAGTATAAGAAAAATTATGGTCCTGACCTGCTCCAAAAAAGAAATTCTCTATGTATGAAGGTTCGTGCTCGATTAAACACTTTGTTGGGATAATATGTTCAACAGAACAATCAACAACATCTTTAAGAAAATGATCTATGTCACTTTCATGTCTCCACTTTTCATCTCTAAAATTTGATTGAAAATAAATTGTAATTGTAACTTCAGGAAGAAGAAGGGATTTTTTCACATTATTATACGACATATGATCAACTTCAAATGGATTACTTACCTTTGATCCATAGGCATCATTGTGTTCTTCAATGCACTGATATACAATCTCTTTATCAACTTCTTTTTTACATGAGATAACCTCTTTTTCTATGATAGAAGGCTCAATATATTGATGTCCAACATATTCCACTTGCTGGTTTCTTCCTATAGGTTCAACACCCAACTGATGAACTTGAAGAGCTTCATCCTGTTCCCCATTTAAACCATTTTCAATATAGATAGGAGGATCATCAAATTTAACAGAATAAGAACTCTAGGCTTTTAGTTGCAACTTAATTATTTCTTCCTCCTCTCGATTGCTGAGCAGAAATTCTTGATGCATGCTTGAAATTGTCTCTATCTGAATACTCTCTGGATCTGCTTGGAACAGAGTTAACCCATTCTCTGCATCATTTTGAGAACATCATAGTTCCTCACTTGCAGAGACTTGCTCATAACTTTGAATGCTTGATATATTATCGACAAAATCATTAGTTTCATCAACAAGATTATCTTGAGCCTTTAAAGTTTCTTTAGCATCATAATATTCACAACAACCTTAAAAAGAAACTTGTGTGGGTAATAAGTTTTACAAGAATAATTGAACACTGACTGAAAATATTTCAAAGATGAAATGCTAGAAAGAGGTAGAGACCTAAACCAAGCCCTAGCTTCTAGGTCTAAAGAAAACAAAAACAACTTCATCTTTACATCTTCATGAATGATGCCCTGCTACTCCATGCATTCATGAAACTCTTGGAGATTCTGAGTTGGATCTTCATATTCCTTTCTACTGAATTTTGGAAGATACTCATTCCACACAAAATGTAGGCATATCATGAGGATAGCCCTTGATCCCGTAAAATCAAATGGATCAAATTTATGGACTAAGAATGTAGGGAGAGCCATTAAAACCCAGAAAAGAAAACTTCAAAGTACATTGGAGTCGCCAATCAATGTGGTAAGTGAAAATCAGAGGTGTGAATGTACAACCAACTGCTGAAACTTGTCACTCTCAAGAATTAACTTCAAACTTAATGAATTCAAGAAAATGTGTCCTTATTTTATTGCTTTGCAGTCTGTGGTCTTTGTTACAATGGAATCACCTTTTATTTCTTTTATTTGCAATAGCCAAGTATTTCCTCCTCACTGAACAACCAGAGAAAAGCTTAAAAACCCAGGGAAAATTGTTCTTGTCTTCTCTCCCCGGCAGCGGCGCCAATTAATGTTGTTCCTTAAGAAACCAATTTCCTGGCTATGGGGAAATTGTGCTTAAGACATTAATAAATATTGCTTACTGTCACTTATTGTTTGTTGTGCTCTCAAATGAAGGACCTAGAAAACTTAGTCTCTAATTCTTAATACATGTATGACCAGAACATCTCAGAATGCCATTGGTTGCTAGATATAAATGATGAATGAAGAAAGTTTGAAGGGGAAGCTAAAGACAATATGTTGATCTTTCACAGAAACTACTATCTGTAACTTACAAGAATTATGATAATGAGAACAGAATCATAGACAATATGTTGATCTTTCGCAGAAACTATTATCTATAATTTAGAAAGGAAGTGAGGACTTCGAGTATAGGAGTGCTTAAGGAAATAAAGACATGCTGCTTCATTACTATACTTGAAAAGAAGAAAACATAGCATGACACATGACAGAGAAGCTTACAAAATTATATGCAACAACTTATGGAAACTTCTAATTCTTTCATTAATCAATGATGATCTCTGGAATACAGTAGCCTAGTCTTCGGGTTCTCCAAAGTTCAAACCCTTTCTTAGTAATTTCTTCCTTTTCTACATTTGTGAAATAGTTGCTGGTAAACTATAAAACTATTAAATTGTTTCCCTAATTATCTGAATTATAAATTATTACAGAATTTTACAGAGGTTTAAAGATACCTCAAAGAACATAAAATAATAGAAAGCAACTGAATTTAGAAGAAGACAATAATGGCTGACTCACTCTGCTAATCCGTTGTTGAATTCCTTTGTAAATGACTTAATCCGCTTTAATCATAATGTGTTGTGTTAGACTTGTATAATCCTTGGCTTACGCATGTGTCAGATACATTTTAATTAACCAAAACACAAAAAAAAAACCCAACCGATTGCCTTTTCCTTTAAAATTAGTTTTAACACTAATTTTCCATTTACACGGCAAAATTGATGCAAAACAAATAAAGCGGAACTAAAGAGGAATTAATATGATTTAATAAACCTATCGGATCCTCCTGTTTAGCGTTGTGTTGACCTCCCATTATAAATCGCAATTGATGCTCTTAAACGGTGTATCAGCCCAAATTTTAAGACTTTTACGATATGGCGGACCCGACGATAGTATAAAACATAGCACATAAAATATCAGGTCTGACCATTGCAATCACAATCGGTGCTTTTCCAACATACATGCATAAAGGCAGACCAGATAGACTTTAAAATACAATGCATATATTTCGGGTCCGGCCCGCAATCGCAAATCGTGATCGGCTTAGTCTTATACATAAGTATTAAGCGCTATGCGATATTGTGGACCTGATGGGGCTTATAATATAGCATATATACATTTCGGGTCTACCTATCGTAAATCGTAATCGGCGGAACCCAAGCTATATATGAATAAGCCTCTTTGTTATACTATGGACCCACCGAAACGTTAAAATATAACATATATTTTTGAGGTCCGACGTTAACACTTTAACGCTTGTTTATTTTGTAA